>CALYLW010000027.1:1340504-1497860 GCA_944989445.1 Ampullaceana balthica
AACGTACTTGTCGAAAATCGAAATAACACTGGGATGTAATCGTTATGTAACATCTTTTAACCAACAACGGAATCCGAGATGTGTATTGACATTATTAGGTTCAAGTGATGAGCGGGTCTTATTGACGATATAACCAGCCGAGCTGAACAATAGTTTACATAGCTTTAGATTGTCTCAGCTGAAATTTTTGATACTGTAGTGGATGTTTGGTTTGCAGGAGATGTGTAAGCGAAGTGTTAGAACCATGGTAGCAATGAATCACCACGCAGCAAATTTTGTAAAATATTGCACAAAAAATTTATCTTTGCACACGAGTTTTTTTAACTTTGCACACGGACCAACGAAGCTTAGACTTAGAGGGAACATTGCATGGTAGGCAAACGATTTCTCTCAGTGGACACAACAACCTTTATCAACATTTTGAACCATCACGTCAGTCAATAGTTTAAAACCAAAATGTTCGTGTAATCGTCCGGATAGTTTATATTTATCGGCCGAAATATTTTACTTTTTGACTTCCAGTACATTTATAAGTGGTGGGTCGATTAATCGTTACAAATTTTGAATCGTTAAAAAAATAACGATTAATCGAGAAATTAATCGTTAATTTCCGCAGCCCTCGTTTCAAAATTAAAGTCAATCATTATTAAAGAATTATTTAAGCCGGAAAAGGTATAACGTGGCATTTGGACTTTAAAGTAATTCCAGTAAATTCTCACTATCGTTCGCTCTTTTAAAAAAAAATTAAATAAATATTCTATTGATAAGCTAACACGTTTACCGTATTTCATTGTATTTCGTTTATTTTTTCTAGGTGAACAAATTAGGTGTCTCTCTTTTTTTACATAAAATCGTACAGAGTAACATTTTAGATTTTGGTGTCAGCCCCCCTGATGGTGTCACCCGGGGCGGCCCGCCCCCACCGCACCCCCTAGTGACGCCACTGGTTAAGGTGGTGAGTTAATGTGGGATAATTTAAAATGTTGACTTAAGATTGTGAGGTATCTTAGTTTGAAATGATTTGACCTTTATTTCCTACACTGTCAGTTTCAGTTGTGTTTAATTCACTGGTTCCCAAAGTGGTCCCTATGGACCCCAGGGGTCCCCGGTGCCATTCAGGGGGTCCATGGAAAATTAACACTGATTTGGGGTTCCCTGAACATCGTCAGGGGGTCCGCGCAAGGTTTAATCTAAAATAATAAAATTGTGATCCATTTTTATTATTGTGGAAATTAAAATAAATAACGATAAATAAAATACCGTATATACTCGTTCTATAGCCCGTTCGTTCATAAGCCGACCCACCACTTTTGGAAGGGAAAAGTATTAAAAGTGTATAACCTGATCGCAAGCCTACCCCCCTCCCCAAATAATAGGACAGCTTAAAAAAATGGTACATATCTTTTTAAAACTACAAGCTAAATCGGTCATTATGATTATTTACTTTGTTAAGCAAGAGTTACCGGTATTTAAAAAAAATATATATTTGGTAAACAGTGACGAAAGCGTGTACATTAAAATCGTGTTTGAAAACAAAATTTGTAAAACAATTTATTAAAACGTTCACAAAAATAAATGAAATGATTAAATAAGGGAAGTGCTGATTTTTTATAATATTTTATAGCTTCTGATAGAGCAGTCTAATCTTGTAGAATGTAGAAAAGGACATTGATAATCTACAATAACAACACCGATATTCAATATCCATACAGAAATCATCTATGACCCGCTCATAAGCTGACCCCCCTCCCACACACACACACTTTTCCCCCTAGATTTTGTCCAAAAAAGGTCGGCTTGCGAACGAGTATATACGGTACTATCTGAATGCTTTTTCTATTTATTAAATGGCATCTTAGGTGTGTCAGTAATGGAACAAAATGTTGTTTTACCTAGTAAAGGAAGTAGAACTACGGTAATTTCCAGTGCTATTCGCCATAAGCAATCAAAATACTTTGTTTATTGAAAGGTCAAGTTTATTACGTAAGAATTGCCGAATTCCTATAAGTAGGTCAGAAAAATACAATTTTTTTACGTGAATGAGCGATAAGTTGCAAGGTTGGGTAATTTTCGATGTTTTATTTATCTAAATTGCATACTATCATTAAATAGCTTTTTGAAAAGGGTTTTACTGCAGCATTCAATTGAAAAAGTTAATAATTATTAGCAGTGGTTTGTTGCAACAGATAAGAGAATGTGTTGTTGAATATTTGAAGTATGACTAAATGTTTGGAGACGGATTCGAAAGGTGAAACGTTATTTATTGAATTAAAAAGATTTTGTGAAGTTAACATTCTACCCTTGACTTTGTGGCACACTTAAAACAAGCTGTACCAGTGGCGTAGCTAGGGTCATCTGCGCCCGGGGACATGGCACAAAATCTGCGGCCCTTCTCGGGCCGACAAATTCTGGGGGCTCACTGAGCTCCCAAGAAAATGTTGATATTTTATGGTTTATATTGTTCATTTTCGAAGCATCTGGTATTTTAATGAAATGGAAATACAGACTAATAATTATCTATACGATTATAAACAATTTATTTGAAATATATATATATATATATCTTCTACTAATTATACATGACTGGAATAGACATAGTCTACAACAAATTGAACCTCCTTGATTTGACTGTCGCAAACTCGTCAATCACGTTGTCAAAATTAATATTCTCAGTGTTTCTCTTTCAATGCTAAGGAGTATAGGATCACTCAGACGATCTTATCCAATTGAAGCATGTAAATAATACTAAAGAAGCCTCATTTTATCTGAAGGACTGCTCACAGCTTGCAATTGAAACGGCAATTGCTAGAAGTATTTGCAGTGAAATGTGCAGATTCGGAAATACGTCATCTCCATATGAAACAATAAAACCAAGAAGATCCAAAGGAGTTTCCGATAGAACTTCAGTCCGGGTACTGAGCAGTATTTTGCAGTCTCCGATTTCTGTGCACAATTCGTGATCATTGACGTCAGTATCGTAGAAATTTCCAAAATCTAAGCAGCTTTGACGAAGTGTATCAACATTTGTCTACGCGAGAACAGTTATGACGTCTAGTAAAAATCCAAATTTGGTGTCTAGGTTTCTAATACATAAAAATCGTATTGATATTCATGTCGGAATCTATCAATTACGCAGTTCCTAACATGTGCAATTTCTTCTTCTGCAGAAGGTCCTGCACCTTTTGCTAATTTTCCAGGCATCCTCCGATGTCGTCTAATCCTTCCGTCAACCTCGATTCCCCAAGTTGTGCATCTTGTTTTTCTATAGTCTACCGCAACTTGGCTAAAATTATCGCGAATATTGACAATTTCTTGCTCCAGCGGTTCAAGTTTATGTGCTGCTGCCTTTAAATTCATCGTAGAATCCTGCAATTGTTTCTCGACACGATCAATTTCCTAAAGTATGATGTTCCAGAAATGTATCAAAACTAAGAGGTTAAAGTTTAATATACCTACCAGCAAAGTTTCTGCATCACTTCTGGTGTCCGGCGTCATAGTTGCATCTTCTGATAATTTTTCGATCAGCCCTTCTAGGTCATCTAGTCCTTCATAAATGGCTTTAACAGCATATGATCGTGCACTCCAGCGCGTTTCAGATTCCCTCTTCATTGTGATTGGCACAAGTCTTTTTAATTCTTCCAACGAGTTGTTGAACGAGAAAAAAACAATTTATACTTTCAACTGTTCCAAAAAACGTGATAACAACTAGATGCTGTTTAGCTGAGTGTACTCTTGGTAAGTTTAAGCTGTGGTTAATTCAGTTGACGAACAACGCTCTGCAATTTGTGGCACATATTCGATGTTGAAGGCCGGATAAATTTATTCCGCTGCCAAGCGATGTGTTACTAATATTGTACATCAAGCAAAAACATCATATTTTAATAATAAAATAATCACAAGTAGTACTAGTAGGCAGCTATTTAATGTATGTAATAACCTCAGAGGGAGTGGTAAAGCTATGATCCTTCCCTCTGTGTATCCCTTGCATCAGCAACCAGATATATTTTGTAACTTTTTTATCAACAAAATTGCTAAAATTCGTGATGAACTTGACAGAACGTTGTTGCCACCACATGATTTATCTCCTTCTTTTGCTTTGAGGTCAAGCTTTGACATGTTCCAGCCTGTTACGGAAAATGAGGTCAAAAGTATTATTCTAAAATCGAAACCAACGTCCTGTCCTCTTGATCCCATCCCCACTCCACTATTCGTTGAGTCATTAGATCATTTACTCCCAAAAGTAACTAATATAGTTAATGAAAGTCTAAGATCTGGCACATTTCCCTCATTATGTAAATCTGCTATTATAAAACCATTGCTGAAAAAACAAGGGTTAGACCAAAACAATTTAAACAACTATCGACCTGTGTCTAATATTTCCTTTTTGTCGAAAGTCATTGAAAAACTAGTCTTAAAACAACTTTTTGCTTATCTAAATGACCACACTCTTCTAAGTCCCAATCAGTCGGCCTACAGACCTTCTCACAGCATAGAGAGAACCCTGATGAAGGTAACAAATGACCTCCTACTCGCACTGGACAGTGGGAAAATTTCTATATTGGTCCTCTTAGATCTTAGTGGAGCCCGTTGACACTGTCGACCATCAAACACTGCTGAAAAACCTGCAAAATTATTTTGGAGTTTCTGGCTCAGTTCTGGCTTGGTTTCAATCATACGCAGTAGATGTGATATCAGTAGATGGCTGTATCTCTCACAAAGCTGACTTGGTTTATGGTGTGCCTCAGGGCTCTGTTTTGGGTCCGGTACTTTTTGTACTGTATACAAGGCCACTACTTCTATTGCTCGAAAAGCATTCAGTTAAAAGCCAATCATTTGCAGATGATACTCAGCTATATACTCACACTGATCCCTCTAATATGAACTCCGCTGTCCAATTGATGCAAGAGTGCATTGGTGAGGTAAAGTCTTGGATGACGTTCAGCAAACTCAAGCTGAATGATGACAAGACTGAAGCACTTCTATTTTGCAACAATAAATCACGCAGTACTTTGTCTCTTCCAAAGTCAATTCACGAAGCCAGTTCGGATATTCTGTTCACAACATCGACTAGGAATCTTGGCCACATTATTTCTGACAACATGTCTATTAACAACTTCATCAATCACATCTGTTGCTCTGCCTACACTGCCATTCGTCAGATCAGCTCAATCCGTCATTACTTAACAGTTAGTGCAACAAAAACTCTAGTCTGTGCTCTTGTACTAGCTCGTATGGATTACTGCAATTCTCTTCTGTCAGGTGCGCCAAAACAATGCATTGAAAAAGTACAGAAAGTTCAAAAATTCAGCTGCCAGACTGGTGCTCAAGGCAAAAAAACATGACCAAGTTACTCCACTTCTTCACTCACTTCATTGGCTGCCTATACAAGCCCGTATTGATTACAAACTGGCCGTTCTCTGTCACAACTTCTTTTCGGACTCATGCCCATCGTATCTTACTGAACTTTTGTCGGTCTACTCACCCACTCACCAGCTACGATCTTCTGCAGACACACGCGTTCTCTCTGTTCCTAAGACACGCAGCAAAACATTTGGTGAAAGGTCGTTCTCTTTTTGTGCAGCCAAACAATGGAATTCTCTACCATTACACATACGTAGTATTCAAACAACCAAGTCCTTCAAGACTGCACTTAAGACACATCTTTTCAAAATTAATGAAACAACATTTGTTGTAAATGATTAACGTAACAAACACATAATGTACTGTACTTTTGTGTTTGTTATGATATAAAAGATAATTTAATACTTATAGGTATGTTATTTCATTCATGTAAAGCGCTGTGAGCCCAGTTCCTTACTGGGATACAGCGCTATATAAATAATCAATTTATTATTATTATTATTACTATTATTATATATGCCCAGTCATTACATCAGCATTGTCTGACTTGTCATACCATTGTGACCGACAGTCGTCTAGCGGTTTGTTAGCAGATTCTAGTTTCTCTACGACAATGCTTTCAAGGCTTGCTGCGTCTTTGGAATTTGGAATGTATCTGCACAAAACTTAAACATGATCTTTTGATGGTTAAATTTTTAGTTTGAAAATCCACATCCACAAATCTGATGACTTGAGAGAACTGTTCCCGGTGTCCTATATCGGGTGTTGAGTCAATTACCGTAGTACTTGGTTTTTCCCCCGATTTCACTCAACAGCTGATTCCTTACAGTAGATGTAAGTAGGTGGATAAATTCATTTGGACTTCCGATGATAAATAAGATACTGAGCCTGGATTTTCTCGGGAATTTTGTAGGTGTTTTTCTATCAGTTGATCATAATGAGCAATGAGTTTGGTCACAGAGAGAAATTTTCCAACATTTTTATCCTCGTCCGTATGCAGATGTTCCTCCTGGCCAAGCAGTGCCGAATTTCGGGAAACTAGAAACTTAATACAGGTAATTATTCTTTTCAGATTATCGCGCCAACGTTGTTTTTTCTTTTGAATTTGAGCTTGGATCTGTGTATGTATCATTTGTTGACTAGTAGAATGGCGCCCCTTAATGCTCAATGGGGGCGCCAAAATCGTGCTTATAAACTGTTTTATAACGAAGATATTTGTTGAGCTCCAAAATTCAATTTTGCAGACATATTTAGGATACATTAGTTTACATCAAAATAAAATTAAATAATTAGTTTTAATGTTCCTTCGTCCGTCGATACGACGAGGACCACTCTAGTCATCATTAGTTTTAAAACTCATTTATATAATACAGAAATATAACTTTGAGGTTTCACAGCGTGGAGACATCAGCCACACCTTCGCCATTACTCTCAGAACTCCTTTCGCTTCTCAGCAGACTCATAACAATTATTGTGCAATATAATTTTAAATCTCTATACAGTGTGTTTTTATTGATAAAATTTACATTTTTACATATTTGTTAATTGTGTAACTGTAACGCATATCTTCTTTAAAAAACCGTTTGGGTTAAAACAATTGAAATGTTTAAATCATTAAATTCGTTTATTTGTTTTTTAAACAAACCACAAAAGAAAGTTTTCAATGCTAGTGGGCTCATGACCTATAGTTCGTCAATGTCGCTGTCAAATATTTTATATAATTTTAAATGGCTCTCTGGCCACCCCTGGTCTAGTGGCTCTCATTTACTACAGGTCTGGCCACCCCTGGTCTAGTGGCTCTCATTTTCTACAGGTCTGGCCACCCCTGGTCTAGTGGCTCTCATTTACTACAGGTCTGGCCACCCCTGGTCTAGTGGCTCTCATTTACTACAGGTCTTGCCACCCCTGGTCTAAAGTTGATTGGATAAATACTAGTTTTAGTTTCTTTTCTATTATGTTTCTAGCTGTTGATCTACTTGGTGTTTTAGATTTAGGTATTGTCGCAATTTATGTGTCTTTTTTAAAATTCATTCTCTTTCAAGTAAGGCTGTTAACGATTAATTTAAATTTTATCGTTTACTTTTGAAAAATAAACGATTAATTAATCGTTAATTTCGAATAAAGCCAAAAAGTAAAATTTATGATGTCATAAGTAACACTTATTAAACGTTCTTGTTGAAAATCTTAATAACACTGGGATGTCTTCTTTATATGTCATCTTTTAACCAACTACGCAAAAAGACAAGTGTGTGACATTATTTGGCTCAAGTGATGAACGGGTCTAATTGACAATATAACCAGCCGAGCTGAACAAAATACACATGGAACTGAGGTAACTGGTATGCACAAAACGGTCTTGTCAAGGAATGACATTATCGGATATCGGTGTTCATTAAGTTTCCACCATTGTAGAGGGTTAATGGATTCAGGAACTTTCATCTCCGTCTTGTATCGCAGTAATTCATCAGAAGAACTGTCGTCATTTCTGTCACTAAATCAGACTCAATTACTGCCATTAGCTTAATACGCTTTTCGTTTGGTTTGATAAGTAGGCGAAGTGTAAGAACCATGGTAAGCAAACTTTATTAACATTTTGAACATTCTCGACAGTCAATAGTTTAAAACCAAAATGTTCGTGTAATCGTCAGGAAATTTATTCTTTATCTGCCGCTATTTTGTATTATTATTTATTTTACTTTTTGACTTCCAATAATGTGTAAGTGAAAGGTCGATTAATCGTTAAAAAATAATTTAATCGCTAAAATTTTTAACGATTAATCGAGAAATTAATCGTTAATTTCCAAAGCCCTGCTTTTAAGTAATATTTTCAATATAATATCACCATTTCATTGAAATATTATATTCTGATCGCCTTTATGCCAGTACATTTATTTATCAACTGCTGAAACGTTTGAAACTTTAAAGAAAAAAACTTTGCGGTAACTTGGTGTTAACATAATGCATCAACCAATTGTTTTGGTTGCGACTTCAAAGAAAATTTTATTTGAATGTTTGTAATCTGGATTAAGAGTGTAACGTCTTGTGACGTATTACTTGTTATATGTATTTTGTAGGCGTTCTCACAATACAAACTTTCGTGCAATAAATCCTTGTAATACTGTTGTCAACAAAATGACTTTAATATGCACACTATATACAGAAATATAACTTTGAGGTTTCACAACGTGGAGACATCAGCCACACATTCGCCATTACTCTCAGAACTCCTTTCGCGCGCTTTCACACATGTGACCTCTCTGTCACTAATCTCGTGATTCTCACGTGACAAAGACTTTTTCCAGCGTCTTTTAAACTTTTCTAAACCAACTCCTTGTAAACAACTCAAAACACTAGTAAGAAATAATATAACCCTAGGAATGGTAATCAATTATAAATTGACATGTGGAAATAAAGAAGATTGACATATACAAGTAGTTTGTTTGTTTTTTTATAATAAAAATTACCCTTTCTTCTGCTGGGTAAATATTATTGAAATTGAAAAAACGAAGGAGAACTCCATCTTCAAAAGCGTGCAGACAACTCTTGTGAGAATAAGAAGTGGGTCACGCAGCTGACGATAATCTTGAGTTTAAATCCGCATCGAATTATCGGTGTCTCATGCAACTGTTTGAAACACGCCATGGCTACTGTGGAGAGTTTCCGGAAGGATAGAATTTCCTCCCTTGATCCGTGGGGCCAACAACCAAAGCTGATTTCTGTTGCGCAGTAGACTGTCTGGGAATTATGGTTTGAAATTCTTGGCTGTTACGTAGCGGGTGGGCGTGGTTTGATGTGATAATTGCGTCCAGTGTATGAGCGAGGTTATTAAACACGATCTAAGGACAACACTGTACTGTTGACTAGGCCTGTCAACGGGTACCCGGGACCCGGGTACCCGTTGCCGTGAGATTACCCGGGTAGTAAAATTCCGCCCGGGTACCCGTAAAAATGTGACTTCAATGTCTATATTAAACAAACTATGGCTTGCATGCTCCTTTTTTGTGTTTAATTTACGGCTCGCGAAACAATTTATCAAAATGAAAATTTTTGTTTCAAATATATGCTGTGAAATACATCTAAGGAGAACTATCTGTCAACGGGAAATACAATACGGTCTTGACAAACCACAATGTATTTTGATACATCTTTTTTCTCTGAACAAGAAACAGAAATCGCAAGCACAAGAAGATTTTGGTTCTTTGAATGAATCATATAAAGTAAACAAAACTCCTCTGCCAAAAATAAGGATGGACTGTATAGAGATGAAATAGGCCGTGTTTGTTGTTGTTAATAAAAACACCCCTGCTTTGACACTAACTTTGATCTTTGAAATACGTCGACATTGGGTTTACGATTGTCGATGTTGCTTACCTACCCCCCTCATCCTACCTCCGTTCGATTGTGTTTCGTGTGTTCATTACAGCGTGTGCCTTGCCCAAAAACTGATTTTAATAATACACCAAAATTTTTAAGTTTTTAAAGTCAATAAGTTATTTACTAACAGTGTAAAATGGATAAGGGCCCGTCCAAAATTGACGTTACGCACCTAGGGGAGGAGGGTGTCCACACATTTGTGACGAGGGGGCGGGATGTGTTTAAGAATAAATGTGACGTCACATCAAAACGCGCAACTTTAAATAAAAGTTCCACTGAAATATTTGATTGCTTACAATTTTTTTAATGACGTTTTACATGGATTTAAGCGTGTAGCGATTTTTTGAGTTCAACTTCACACTAAATACAAAATTAAATGACAATAAAATTATTTGACACATATTCATTTTCAAAAAGGAAGTATGGCTTTTATGGGGGGGGGGTCCCACAAAGCTTTGTGACGTCATATTGGAGGGGGCTTTACGTTTTTGTGACAACTTTTGACGCGGGGAGGGGGGGTAAAAATCAGCCAAAATCGCTAGACGTCATTTACGTACGGCCCCTAAGACGTCGGCCTTGTGGCTACTGTGTGAAATGAGGTGCATGGAAGGTGGCTAGGGAGCAGTGTATAGCGGTCATTACGGGGAAAATTATGCGATGTTTCGATCTAGTAACCCGGGTACCCGTTCGAAATTTGGACGGGTTCCCGGGCAGCATTTTTCAACAATATTGACAGCCTTACTGTTGAAAATGGAACAATCTCTGCTTTATTACGGATTAAATTTAAATTTAAATATGGCTTTGAATATGAGCTCGGACATTATAATGATAAAAAACCAGGTATTGAACAATGAAAAGATAAACTGACTTATTGTATGATCAAATGTAAGAGATATTTAGCTAAACTTTATTTTTTAAAAATATTTACTTACATTAGAGTTGGACATTAGTTTTACTCTTCAAGTTGTAAATTGCAATTATTCAACAATTAAATCGTAAAAGAATAATTTTCAAAAGAAGGCACGATATTAAAGTGCTATCAAATATTGAACTAGTTAGAATGACGCACAAAATGTTATATATAGTTCCATCATTGTTCAGTTATATAAATACTTTTCCAATCAGCGTCATGGGAGACAAGCGCGTGACCTGAGTTTTCTCCCTCAAGTAAGACGACACTTGAGTTGTCTCCCTCAAATAACACGAGCATCCTTAGGTTGTGGGGCTTTTGTAATTACAGAGTTAGATAAATTATATTTATATAAATCATTACAAATTTGCGATGGAATATGAAATTACCATTTTTTCTAATTTTAAATTTTAGTTAAAAACTTTACATCCAAAGGAACACTTACTTATGCCCTAAAAGAATGTATTATTCAGATGTCTCCATTAACATTATTGCAATCGTCAATCATAGAGTAATGCATCATATAGATGTGCTGTTAATTTTTTGGATATACAAATTAAATTGAAAGAAAATACCCGGACAGACATATGGCCCCAGGAAGCTACCCTCGATGACAAACTCTATGGTGGACTGGAACAACTGACAGCCACAGCGCAGTTCATCACAAATATAGGACTTGCTGTCTAAATCCTCTATCAAAAGATTTTGAGAACGAAGAAGAAGAAGAAGAAAGAAAATAAAATATCCACATCAATTTTTTACAAGTCTACAGACAGCCATAGTTTCCTTATGTATACATCGTCCCATCCTGAATCTTGTAAGAGCTCTATCCCATTTTCACAACTATTGAGACTTAAAAGACTCTGCAGTGATGAGGCAGACTTTTTGGAGAAAAGTAATGAAATGCTGGATTTTTTTCGAAGAAGGTCATACCCGGAAACAGTTTTAATATCCGCTGTCAATCGAATTAAAGGCATGACCAGACAGGATACATTTAAATCATCTGTTTCTGATCAATGTGATCGATCAAAATTTATTTTAACTTTTCATCCTCATAATTTTAAAGCCCGCCAGGTGATTCTCAAAAACCGACCAATCCTTATGGCTGACCCTCTAACTCATCAGGTCTTCAAAAAACCTCCTCTTTTTGCTTTCCGGAGAGATAGAAGCCTCAAAGATATTCTTGTAAGAAGTCACCTTCCCACAATGAAAGCCCATATTGGAACAAAAGGTTGCAACCGTAACCGTTGCAATACTTGTCCATATGTGATGGAAATTAATAACATTTCTTTCCCTCTTGAAAAATTCTTAATAAAAGATAGATTCACTTGCACAAGTCGCAACGTGATTTATGCAATTCTTTGCAAGAGGTGTAATAAAATTTACGTGGGTGAGACTGGTCGTCGTCTAGGAGTTCGCTATAGACGACACCTGTATAATATAAATAAACAGGCTCAATGTCCTGTGTCTAAACATTTTAACAGTGTTGACCATAACGGCATATCAGATATTGCAGTAACTGGTATTTTATATGCAAGCAATACCCATGATAGAGTCCACGTGGAAAATAGACTCATAAAAAGATTTGGTACATTGGCTCCATATGGAATTAACCAAATTCATAATTTTACCTAACTGCAGAATCTTGTTCCCGTTGTGGTTTTTACTGTAACTTTGGATACTTCCCCCTTTTTCCTATATCGTGTGTCCATGTTTTTTTGTGTTTTATTCCCCTTTCTTTTTATTTAACATAAATATTTTAAAATACAATATGTTTTAAGAATATTATTATTACTTATGTAAGTATTGTAAGAATGTATTTTATGTTGTACTGTTGAAGGCATTAGCCGAAACGTTTACTGTCGTATCAGTCTAAAAATAAAGCTCAAATTTATTGTTTTCATTGCACAATTTGTTTGTGTATTTTGTATTTTATTCAATCATAGAGTTCTTGTTAGTCCCACCCGGAGAGAAACAATCATACTCTTATTCTCGAGAAAAACCCCACCCAGAAGGCAAATGATTCCCGCTCTTAAATTATTGTTCCTGCATTAAAATGATGTCATTGTTCTAGCACGTCAAATTTGTATTCTCTTGTTTTATTAAGTCAAGGATGAATGGGCAAAGCTGTATTGAATTACTCACGAAAATGGATTAACGTTTTCACAATAAATAGGGATTTCTCGTTGCTAATCCAATGTTTTAGAAATCTCAGACGCTTCAATCAAAGAAATTGTTTGTGAATTGTCTTATACCTAGTTTTTCAAACGATTTGAAATAAATATGTCTTTGAAAAACTCTTCTTTTTAGGCAACTACTTCGATTCCACAGAAGGGAACGCTAGGAAACGCATCAAATAATCTCAATAAGTAATCTGTTGCTAAAACACTATCATTAGTGATCCAAACAAAAACCTTAACAACTTATTTTCACGTTCATCCCACACAGACGGCTTAGTAGAGCACACATGAACAGACTCATTACAAATCTGATTTTCTAACCAACAAATTGAGTTTATTTTTAAACAAATACAACCAATTCCCATAGCTCGTCTTACAATTTGTTGGATTTTAGATAAGTCGATTATATCTTTTTAAAGATTCGTCAACTTTTCGTGTCTGCTAAGCTCGCCGGTGATAGCAGTCCCCTCTTCTCTCTCGTGAGCAGTAAAAGAAACCCTCGTCGCCTGGCTCGTGCACTGAAACGACGTGGACGTTTATTAGTGGCCACGAGGACATCCCTGGGCATTTTGTTTGTGTTTATCTGGCAGGTTAACTTCGGGTTTCTCTAATGATACCGCTGTCAGTGGACTACACAGATTAAATGAGACCTATGAATAATCTACTTGGAGAATCTATTGTCGCAATTCTGTTAGATTTATAACAGCATTTATTTACAACATATGAAAAGCTATATGTAATAGTAAGTGCAATTTTATCCAAAAACTGCATTTTTCCTAGGGACATGAACAAAATAATGTGCAAATTTCCATAGTTTATAAAGGTTATTCCTTTCCTGTTACGTTTAAAGTGACGTCAGATTTCGCTGGCTTTGTTAAGAAATTGGATTCTTTACTTCGTTGATGAAAATTCCTATTTTCCAAATTCTTATCTACTAGAATTTGGTGAAATTTCTGGATATTGATGCGTTTCGGATATTTTTCTAACTTTTCAATTGCTATTGAAAGTAACTAGAATTTAAAGGCGTTTAGCACTGATTTTCCAATTGTTCAACATTTACTATATTTTTTAAAATTCAAAGTTAGATGAAAATTGTACTTAAAATGTGTTTGACGGTGTTTATTGATTTCAATTTATTAAACATAATTTTTAAAAAAATAAGCTTTTTAAAAGTATGACTTAACTCCGTAATGAATTACATCTACATGCATTTGTAACAAAAATCTATGTATATTTGTCACAACTAAAGATCTACTCGTATCGTCAAGGAGAGTAGAGAAGGCCTAAGCCTAAATGTCTTTTTAATCAAATAAATCTTGTTCCGCTATTTTCTTGACATAGCTTGAACAATTTTTAATTTTTTTTGTCTTAAAGTTTTTATTCAGACGACAAACCTTTTATGTGTGATTAAGTCGCTTCTTTCTCAGTTCGATTCTAATTATAGAAAGCAAATTTTAAAAGAATATTTTACTGACTAGCAATTATTGTTTTAATAATAATTATATTCTAAATCATGAACAAACCATCTTTGAACGTGATTCAGATTAGTAAAGACATTGACGACCACGGGTCATATTATCATATTGTACAACACTTGCAAAGCAGACCGAAATCCCTGGTCGAAAAGACGAACTAAGTTAGGCTTTTTGGGTTAATCGTCGGTGAGTGGTGTATAATCCACGCATTAAAGTATACCAATAAATGGATTACTCAAACAATTTCAAAGAAGGTGAATTTAGCAAAAAGATAGTTACATCAGACTTAGACTAAAGTTTTGCTTTAAAACATTTAACAATAATTGTTTTAATTATTTTAAGTTTGAAACTGCCACATGCAAACAAGAAAAATGTTTTTAAAGTTTCATTAAAAAATTTCGATCGATGTTTTCACGTCTAACATTTCAGTTGCGAATTTGTTTGTTCATTGATATCATTTGTTTAAAAGAACATGTTAAACTAATGATATATTTGTCCACATGTTAAACTAATGACACATTTCTCCACATGTTAAACTAATGATATATTTGTCCACATGTTAAACTAATGATATATTTGTCCACATGTTAAACTAATGACACATTTCTCCACATGTTAAACTAATGACACATTTCTCCACATGTTAAACTAATGATATATTTGTCCACATGTTAAACTAATGACACATTTCTCCACATGTTAAACTAATGACACATTTCTCCACATGTTAAACTAATGATATATTTGTCCACATGTTAAACTAATGATATATTTCTCCACATGTTAAACTAATGACACATTTCTCCACCTGTTAAACTAATGATATATTTGTCCACATGTTAAACTAATGACACATTTCTCCACATGTTAAACTAATGACACATTTCTCCACATGTTAAACTAATGACATAGTTCTCCACATGTTAAACTAATGATATATTTGTCCACATGTTAAACTAATGACACATTTCTCCACATGTTAAACTAATGACACATTTCTCCACATGTTAAACTAATGACATAGTTCTCCACATGTTAAACTAATGATATATTTGTCCACATGTTAAACTAATGACACATTTCTCCACATGTTAAACTAATGACATATTTCTCCACATGTTAAACTAATGACACATTTCTCCACATGTTAAACTAATGACATAGTTCTCCACATGTTAAACTAATGATATATTTCTCCACATGTTAAACTAATGACATAGTTCTCCACATGTTAAACTAATGATATATTTGTCCACATGTTAAACTAATGATATATTTCTCCACATGTTAAACTAATGATATATTTGTCCACATGTTAAACTAATGACACATTTCTCCACATGTTAAACTAATGACATATTTCTCCACATGTTAAACTAATGACATAGTTCTCCACATGTTAAACTAATGATATATTTGTCCACATGTTAAACTAATGACACATTTCTCCACATGTTAAACTAATGACACATTTCTCAACATGTTAAACTAATGACATAGTTCTCCACATGTTAAACTAATGATATATTTGTCCACATGTTAAACTAATGACACATTTCTCCACATGTTAAACTAATGACACATTTCTCCACATGTTAAACTAATGACATATTTCTCCACATGTTAAACTAATGACATAGTTCTCCACATGTTAAACTAATGATATATTTGTCCACATGTTAAACTAATGACACATTTCTCCACATGTTAAACTAATGACACATTTCTCCACATGTTAAACTAATGACATAGTTCTCCACATGTTAAACTAATGATATATTTGTCCACATGTTAAACTAATGACACATTTCTCCACATGTTAAACTAATGACACATTTCTCCACATGTTAAACTAATGACATAGTTCTCCACATGTTAAACTAATGATATATTTGTCCACATGTTAAACTAATGACATAGTTCTCCACATGTTAAACTAATGACACATTTCTCCACATGTTAAACTAATGACATAGTTCTCCACATGTTAAACTAATGATATATTTGTCCACATGTTAAACTAATGACATAGTTCTCCACATTTTAAACTAATGATATATTTGTCCACATGTTAAACTAATGACACATTTCTCCACATGTTAAACTAATGACATAGTTCTCCACATGTTAAACTAATGATATATTTGTCCACATGTTAAACTAATGACACATTTCTCCACATGTTAAACTAATGATATATTTGTCCACATGTTAAACTAATGACACATTTCTCCACATGTTAAACTAATGATATATTTCTCCACATGTTAAACTAATGACACATTTCTCCACATGTTAAACTAATGACACATTTCTCCACATGTTAAACTAATGACACATTTCTCCACATGTTAAACTAATGACATAGTTCTCCACATGTTAAACTAATGATATATTTGTCCACATGTTAAACTAATGATATATTTCTCCACATGTTAAACTAATGACACATTTCTCCACATGTTAAACTAATGATATATTTCTCCACATGTTAAACTAATGACACATTTCTCCACATGTTAAACTAATGATATATTTGTCCACATGTTAAACTAATGACATATTTCTCCACATGTTAAACTAATGATATATTTGTCCACATGTTAAACTAATGACACATTTCTCCACATGTTAAACTAATGATATATTTGTCCACATGTTAAACTAATGATATATTTGTCCACATGTTAAACTAATGACACATTTCTCCACATGTTAAACTAATGACACATTTCTCCACATGTTAAACTAATGATATATTTGTCCACATGTTAAACTAATGACACATTTCTCCACATGTTAAACTAATGACACATTTCTCCACATGTTAAACTAATGATATATTTGTCCACATGTTAAACTAATGATATATTTCTCCACATGTTAAACTAATGACACATTTCTCCACATGTTAAACTAATGATATATTTCTCCACATGTTAAACTAATGACACATTTCTCCACATGTTAAACTAATGATATATTTGTCCACATGTTAAACTAATGATATATTTCTCCACATGTTAAACTAATGACACATTTCTCCACATGTTAAACTAATGATATATTTCTCCACATGTTAAACTAATGACACATTTCTCCACATGTTAAACTAATGACATAGTTCTCCACATGTTAAACTAATGATATATTTGTCCACATGTTAAACTAATGATATATTTCTCCACATGTTAAACTAATGACACATTTCTCCACATGTTAAACTAATGACATAGTTCTCCACATGTTAAACTAATGATATATTTGTCCACATGTTAAACTAATGATATATTTCTCCACATGTTAAACTAATGACACATTTCTCCACATGTTAAACTAATGACACATTTCTCCACATGTTAAACTAATGACATAGTTCTCCACATGTGAAACTAATGACATAGTTCTCCACATGTTAAACTAATGATATATTTGTCCACATGTTAAACTAATGACACATTTCTCCACATGTTAAACTAATGACACATTTCTCCACATGTTAAACTAAGGACGCATTTCTCCACATGTTAAACTATTGACACATTTCTCCACATGTCAAACTAATGACACATTTCTACACATTTTAAACTAATGACACATTTCTCCACATGTCCAACTAATGACACATTTCTCCACATGTCCAACTAATGACACATTTCTCCACATGTCAAACTAATGACACTTTTCACCACATGTTAAACTAATTACACATTACTCCACATGTCAAACTAATGACACATTTCTCAACTTTATCGAAATTCATCGTTAGGTTACCATTAATAAAATTAAAAACGTTTTTATTATCTGTGCTTCTATTGAAAATATTTGACATTCAGAAAAGACATGACATTCAGTTCAGAAATGCCAACAGTTGATTAGCTGTAGCTGTTTCAGTGAGATAATATCTTTTATTTGTTTTTGAGCTTGTAAAATAAAATCACGACTCAGTGGCAGCTGATTCACGTCACAGCTGCACCTGTAAGGCGAGTACAAGAATTCACAATCAATTTCTTCTAGGAAATTTTGTAGTTAACGATGACTGTATGTACGCCATCGAAAAGTGTTCAAAGCTAAAAACAACTGTTTCAGTATAGCACACAAAAAATGGAAACAAAAATACGCCTACGTGGTTTCAGATGTATGATGCAGTTCATGAAGAAAACTCCTAGACTTTGCTAACCTTTCACACTTGACCTCACCACGGCAACGCTTGTTTCTTCTTTAACAGTAACTTATTGAAGTGCATTATAGACATGCCTGTTGGCACGACAGTTGCATTTTGTAAGCAATCGAAGAACAAATCTACCGCCAACTGGACATCACGAATAAACTTAACAAATGCTGACATACACATCACGACAAATGTTGACATACACATCACGACAAATGCTGACATACACATCACGACAAATGCTGACATACACATCACGACAAATGCTGACATACACATCACGACAAATGCTGACATACAATCACGACTATAGTGTAGGAGTGTAGTGCATCGCCAGAGAATACTGCAATTAGTTTCTAGCTGAATCCTGCATCTGTAGCACTAAGTTCACACCACATCTGTAGCACTAAGTTCACACCACATCTGTGGCACTAAGTTAACAACTCATCTGTAGAACTAAGTTCACACCACATCTGTAGCACTAAGTTCACACCACATCTGTAGCACTAAGTTCACACCACATCTGTAGCACTAAGTTCACACTACATCTGTGGCGCTAAGTTCACACCACATCTGTAGCACTAAGTTCACACCACATCTGTGGCGCTAAGTTTACACCACATCTGTGGCACTAAGTTAACACCACATCTGTAGAACTAAGTTCACACCACATCTGTAGCACTAAGTTCACACCACATATGTAGCACTAAGTTCACACCCTATCTGTGGCACAAAGTTCACACCAAATCTGTTACACTAAGTTCACACTTTATCTGTAGCACCAAGTTCACACCACATCTGTAGCACCAAGTTCACACACTATCTGTGGCACAAGTTCACACCACATCTGTGGCACTAAGTTCACACGACATCTGTAGCACTAAGTTCACACCCTATCTGTTACACTAAGTTCACACTATATCTGTAGCACCAAGTTCACACCACATCTGTGGCACTAAGTTCACACCACATCTGTTACACTAAGTTCACACCACATCTGTAGCACTAAGTTCACACCACATCTAGACACTAAGTTCACACCACATCTGTGGCAGCAAGTTCACACCACATCTGTAGCACTAAGTTCACACCACATTCTTCTGTTCTCGGCCGAAACAAGCTATCTGAAAGGCTGATACTTGTGTTTAAAAAATTAATTTCTTAGGACACAAGTCATTTTATTTTTACATCAATCACTCTTGAAGGATGTTGCCGATAGTAAATCGTTTTCCTCGTTCAGCCAAGTATTTAGTAACTAAATCTTCTAATATATAAAATATGGTTATATTTTATCATAATTTTTCCGTGTTACATATGTTTTTTAAGGGCTGCGATAATTTCTCGATTAATCGTTAAACAATTTTTACGATTAAAATTTTTTTACGATTAATCGACCCACCACTTATAAATGTACTGGAAGTCAAAAAGTAAAATATTTCGGCCGATAAATATAAACTAATTTCCGGACGATTACACGAACATTTTTGTTTTAAACTATTCACTAAGGGGATTGTTCAAATTGTTGATAAAGGTTGTTTCCATTGAGAGAAATCGTGTGCCTACCATGCAATGTGCCCTCTAAGTCTAAGCTCGTTGTTTCGTGTGCAAAGTTTAAAAAAAACTCTTGTGCGAAGTTGCACAACGTCCATTTTCTTTGCAAAATTTTAAACTCTGATTCTAAACTCCTGCGTGACGTCAGTAAAATATCTGCGCAGCCGCGCTGCTTAAAGGAAACATTGCTACCATGGTTCTAACACTTCACTTACATATCACCTGCAAACCAAACATCCACTACAGTATCGGAAACTTCAGCTGAGACAACCTAAAGCTATGTAAACGATTGTTCAGCTCGGCTGGTTATATTGTCAATAAGACACGCTCATCACTTGAACCAAGTAATGTCAATGCACTTGTCTGTTTGCGTTATTGGTTAAAAGATGTCATATAAAGAAGACATTCCAGTTGAATAAATGTTACTTATGACACAATAAATTTCAATTTTTGGCTTTAATCGAAATTAACGATTAATTAATCGTTGATTTTTCAAAAGTTAACGATTAATTTTAAATTAATCGATAACAGCCCTAGTTTTTTTTTAAAGTTCAAGTACTTACTACGGCCACGGGCCATAATTACTGTCGTCGTGACCCGGAAGAGTACCGTGTGACACGGAAGAGTACCGCGTACCGTTGTGTGTTGAGCACGTTTTTTACAGCAATATTCCTTTAAATACCTTGAAAATTTGAAGTTATCTGTTCATAATATTTTTAAAAAAATTTTTTAAATCTTCTTTACCTTACAAATGCTAAAGTTATTTTAATAAAATGTTTTAAAATTACATTTCGATCCCCATTTAAAATAAAATATTAACCATTTTAATTTTTAATTAGCTAGCAAATAAATGAACGATCTGTTAATAGATAATTTAATATAATTGCTTTCGAAAATTTTTTTACAATTCATTGACTTATATTAATTTTTTATTTAAATTCCAAAAATTTTTCATACACCAGATACTTTTCCTATAGATAAAATTAATACATTTTCTAAGTCTGAAATTCTAGTAATTTCAGTTTACGAAATAAAACATTTTTGTTGCTAACATTTTCAAATGAGTTATATTGAAATATTTGATATTAGATTACAAGTGGGCAATTTGTCAAACATTTGGGCTCGTGTATATTACATTAGGACTCGTGTATATTACATTAGGACTCGTGTATTTTACATTAGGACTCATGTATATTACATTAGGACTCGTGTATATTACATTAGGAATCGTGTATATTACATTAGGACTCGTGTATATTACATTAGGACTCGTGTATATTACATTTGGGCTCGTGTATATTACATTAGGGCTCGTGTATATTACATTAGGACTCGTGTATATTACATTAGGACTCGTGTATATTACATTAGGACTCGTGTATTTTACATTAGGACTCGTGTATATTACATTAGGACTCGTGTATATTACATTAGGACTCGTGTATATTACATTAGGACTCGTGTATATTACATTAGGACTCGTGTATATTACATTATGACTCGTGTATATTACATTAGGACTCGTGTATATTACATTAGGACTCGTATATATTACATTAGGATTCGTGTTTATTACATTAGGACTCGTGTATATTACATTAGGACTCGTGTATATTACATTAGGACTCGTGTATATTACATTAGGACTCGTGTATTTTACATTAGGACTCGTGTATATTACATTAAGACTCGTGTATATTACATTAGGACTCGTGTATATTACATTAGGACTCGTGTATATTACATTAGGACTCGTGTATATTACATTTGGGCTCGTGTATATTACATTAGGGCTCGTGTATATTACATTAGGACTCGTGTATATTACATTAGGACTCGTGTATATTACATTAGGACTCGTGTATGTTACATTAGGACTCGTGTATATTACATTAGGACTCGTGTATATTAAATTAGGACTCGTGTATATTACATTAGGACTCGTGTATTTTACATTAGGACTCGTGTATATTACATTAGGACTCGTGTATATTACATTAGGACTCGTGTATATTACATTAGGACTCGTGTATATTACATTAGGACTCGTGTATATTACATTTGGGCTCGTGTATATTACATTAGGGCTCGTGTATATTACTTTAGGACTCGTGTATATTACATTAGGACTCGTGTATATTACATTAGAACTCGTGTATATTAAATTAGGACTCGTGTATATTACATTAGGACTCGTGTATATTACATTAGGACTCGTGTATATTACATTAGGACTCGTGTATTTTACATTAGGACTCGTGTATATTACATTAAGACTCGTGTATATTACATTAGGACTCGTGTATATTACATTAGGACTCGTGTATATTACATTAGGACTCGTGTATATTACATTAGGACTCGTGTATATTACATTTGGGCTCGTGTATATTACATTAGGGCTCGTGTATATTACATTAGGACTCGTGTATATTACATTAGGACTCGTGTATATTACATTAGGACTCGTGTATGTTTCATTAGGACTCGTGTATATTACATTAGGACTCGTGTATATTACATTAGGACTCGCGTATATTACATTAGGACTCGTGTATATTACATTAGGACTCGTGTATATTACATTAGGACTCGTGTATATTACATTAGGACTCGTGTATATTACATTAGGACTCGTGTATATTACATTATGACTCGTGTATATTACATTAGGACTCGTGTATATTACATTAGGACTCGTGTATATTACATTAGGACTCGTGTATATTACATTAGGACTCGTGTATATTACATTTGGGCTCGTGTATATTACATTAGGGCTCATGTATATTGCATTAGGACTCGTGTATATTACATTAGGACTCGTTTATATTACATTAGGACTCGTGTATGTTACATTAGGACTCGTGTATGTTACATTAGGACTCGTGTATGTTACATTAGGGCTCGTGTATATTACATTAGGACTCGTGTATATTACATTAGGACTCGTGTATATTACATTAGGACTCGTGTATTTTACATTAGGACTCGTGTATATTACATTAGGACTCGTGTATATTACATTAGGACTCGTGTATATTACATTAGGACTCGTGTATATTACATTAGGACTCGTGTATATTACATTAGGACTCGTGTATATTACATTAGGACTCGTGTATATTACATTAGGACTCGTATATATTACATTAGGATTCGTGTTTATTACATTAGGACTCGTGTATATTACATTAGGACTCGTGTATATTACATTAGGACTCGTGTATATTACATTAGGACTCGTGTATTTTACATTAGGACTCGTGTATATTACATTAAGACTCGTGTATATTACATTAGGACTCGTGTATATTACATTAGGACTCGTGTATATTACATTAGGACTCGTGTATATTACATATGGGCCCGTGTATATTACATTAGGGCTCGTGTATATTACATTAGGACTCGTGTATATTACATTAGGACTCGTGTATATTACATTAGGACTCGTGTATGTTACATTAGGACTCGTGTATATTACATTAGGACTCGTGTATATTAAATTAGGACTCGTGTATATTACATTAGGACTCGTGTATTTTACATTAGGACTCGTGTATATTACATTAGGGCTCGTGTATATTACTTTAGGACTCGTGTATATTACATTAGGACTCGTGTATATTACATTAGGACTCGTGTATATTAAATTAGGACTCGTGTATATTACATTAGGACTCGTGTATATTACATTAGGACTCGTGTATATTACATTAGGACTCGTGTATTTTACATTAGGACTCGTGTATATTACATTAAGACTCGTGTATATTACATTAGGACTCGTGTATATTACATTAGGACTCGTGTATATTACATTAGGACTCGTGTATATTACATTAGGACTCGTGTATATTACATTTGGGCTCGTGTATATTACATTAGGGCTCGTGTATATTACATTAGGACTCGTGTATATTACATTAGGACTCGTGTATATTACATTAGGACTCGTGTATGTTTCATTAGGACTCGTGTATATTACATTAGGACTCGTGTATATTACATTAGGACTCGCGTATATTACATTAGGACTCGTGTATATTACATTAGGACTCGTGTATATTACATTAGGACTCGTGTATATTACATTAGGACTCGTGTATATTACATTAGGACTCGTGTATATTACATTATGACTCGTGTATATTACATTAGGACTCGTGTATATTACATTAGGACTCGTGTATATTACATTAGGACTCGTGTATATTACATTAGGACTCGTGTATATTACATTTGGGCTCGTGTATATTACATTAGGGCTCATGTATATTGCATTAGGACTCGTGTATATTACATTAGGACTCGTTTATATTACATTAGGACTCGTGTATGTTACATTAGGACTCGTGTATGTTACATTAGGACTCGTGTATGTTACATTAGGACTCGTGTATATTACATTAGGACTCGTGTATATTACATTAGGACTCGTGTATATTACATTACGACTCGTGTATATTAAATTACGACTCGTGTATATTACATTAGGACTCGTGTATATTACATTAGGGCTCGTTATATTACATTAGGACTCGTTATATTACATTAGGACTCGTGTATATTACATTAGGACTCGTGTATATTACATTAGGACTCGTGTATATTACATTAGGACTCGTGTATATTACATTAGGACTCGTTTATATTACATTAGGACTCGTGTATGTTACATTAGGACTCGTGTATGTTACATTAGGACTCGTGTATGTTACATTAGGACTCGTGTATATTACATTAGGACTCGTGTATATTACATTACGACTCGTGTATATTTCATTACGACTCGTGTATATTACATTAGGACTCGTGTATATTACATTAGGGCTCGTTATATTACATTAGGAATCGTTATATTACATTAGGACTCGTGTATATTACATTAGGACTCGTGTATATTACATTAGGACTCGTGTATATTACATTAGGACTCGTGTATATTACATTAGGACTCGTGTATATTACATTAGGACCCGTGTATATTACATTAGGACGCGTGTATATTACATTACGACTCGTGTATATTACATTAGGACTCGTGTATATTACATTAGGGCTCGTTATATTACATTAGGACTCGTTATATTACATTAGGACTCGTGTATATTACATTAGGACTCGTGTATATTACATTAGGACTCTTGTATATTACATTAGGGCTCGTGTATATTACATTAGGACTCGTGTCTATTAGATTACCACTATTTGTAAATAAATTGTTGGGATATGTCTGGATTGTATAAATATTTCATATCGCTCTCACGTGTGTATTTGTGAGATCGTGGTATATTGTTTCATTTTTGTTTTGTTTCATTTTTGTGTTTTTTAAATTGTTTTTTATTTAAAGGAGATTTCGTGGTAAAAAATGTTGCGTTTATTTCCAAAACTTGAAATCTTTTCATACAAGGTCAAGGATGTACTTAGAGAACACCTGTTCCCGGACCTCACTATGTACTTAGAGAACACCTGTTCCCGGACCTCACTATGTACTTAGAGAACACCTGTTCCCGGACCTCACTATGTACTTAGAGAACACCTGTTCCCGGACCTCGCTAAAGTTTTTTGATCAGATTAACATTAATAAATTATTATTCTAACTTGGAAATACAACACAAAAATATTCTAATACAATTCTTAGACAGACAAAGGGATAAAAGCACTTTTCTAATTTCGTATGCAAGAACAAACAAACAAACAAATACGATTTCTCATTCTTCACGCCAGGAATTCGGAAGAGTAATTTGGTTACTGAGGAAACAAGAAGTCAACACTTTGTCAACATTTAAAACTCTAATAAAAATGCAAGACTAGACATAAGCGTAGGATTAGCTTAGGACACAATAATCGTTTGTCAAGAAGGAGCGTCTGTAACAGATAAGATAATATACAATTGAAGTCTAAATGATGCATAAATTCAATTTTTTTTTCAAATTTAGATAAGCTACAAAAGCATGACTATTTATAAAGAGCATCTGATATGTTTGTTTGAACATTTAGAGCATATTAAAGAGAATTATGTATCTTCAAAGTTAAAAGTCAAGCAGGATTCATTACACCTTGATAGCCCTTATTTTAACGTTGCTGTTAACGCGTAGTTTACTTATTCGCCGCCTCCCGATCGTTGCTCAGGATTAAAAAGGTTTGCTGGAGGGGGGGGGGATAATTTTGTATGAAAGACGTCTGTCCGGCTACTGATATGTGCCATAGTTAGTCTTCACAGTGTCGAATAGCACTTCTATCTTTAGTACATGGTGTCGGAAAGTGCGATGTGTGCAGCTCAAAATACGCCACTGACTACACAATGTTCAAAATATGCCACTGACTACACAATGTCAAGATACACCACTGACTACACAATGCATTCAATGTATGGAAATGGAAACTTCAGTTTTGACATGAACACAATTTTTAAAAGAATAGACTCAGTGGAGTTTGAAAACAACAAAAATAATATTAATTTTTTAAAAAAATACAATAAAATAAAACAGCCGTACAAAGCTAGGCTTATCCAACGAAAAATATGTATTTCCCTTGGGGAAATTGGAATGCTTCCTCCCTTTGTTGTTCTATGCTGAATCAACAAAACATTTTTGTTCGAGGGTTGAAGCGCGTTTTGAGAAATGAGCGTTATTAAGACAGACATGTGTAAACATAATTTTTAAAATAATATGAAATTTGAGACACATTGAATGTCACATTCATTGTCTGGTGGTGCGTTCGTCAGAATTGTGTCTTCCTAGGCTTGGAGTACAGTCAGAGAAATGCTAAACAATATATGTCATGTATGTGTCTATAAAATAAACACATAACATCATATATGTTCATCAGAAGCACTAAATTCTCTTTGGCCATTAACATAGCTACTCATCTTTTGTTTGTATTTAGGTATTAACATAATCTTTATTTTTTTTTGTCGCTAATTACTTTTTCACTTTCACAGTTTCGATTTAAGTTGTTCTTTCTACAATTTCTTAATTCTGATATGTGAAGTGATATGTTATAAAAAAAATAAGGATAAGGTTAAAATAATAATTTACATATAAAGCTTTTCTTGACAAAATACTTTTGAACCTTTATTTAACAATACTAGTGATTTTTTAGTTGTATTTCTTGGTACTTGCAGTTTTGAAGAAAAGACATTGATACCCAAGTTTTCTCTCTTACATCGATTTTCTGTGGTTATTTAAGCCTTTCAAACGAATTTGAAACTGATCAAAAGAATAAAGTATTCAAAGTTAAAAAACATAAATTTCAACTCGTTTGGATGTAAGGATCATTTCTGTTGTCAAGACGTAACAGACGCGCTGGGCCAAACAGGCAATACTTAATTCAACAACACTTGAGTGTGTATAGACCACGGTAGACAATCCAGACAGGCAATACTTAATTCAACAACACTTGAGTGTGTATAGACCACGGTAGACAATCCAGACAGGCAATCCTTAATTCAACAAGACTTGAGTGTGTATAGACCAAGCTAGACAATCCAGACAGGCAATACTGAATTCCACAAGACTTGAGTGTGTATAGACCAAGGTAGACAATCCAAACAGGCAATCCTTAATTCAACAACACTTGAGTGTGTATAGACCAAGGTAGACAATCCAAACAGGCAATCCTTAATTCAACAACACTTGAGTGTGTATAGACCAAGGTAGACAATCCAAACAGGCAATCCTTAATTCAACAACACTTGAGTGTGTATAGACCAAGGTAGACAATCCAAACAGGCAATCCTTAATTCAACAACACTTGAGTGTGTATAGACCAAGGTAGACAATTCAGACATGATGGCAACATTTCCCAAAACGTTTGAGGAAGAAATGGAAGCTGAAGATTTTGACCCAGTGGTCGAGATGGAGAAAAGGAGAAAAGAATGTGCTGTGTACTTCCTAGCCAACCCAGTTATAACATGTGAGTCTTTATGTCTGTTTGTACACATGTCATTTTGAAGACATGTTTATACATACACTTGTATGTTTGTACACATGTATGTTTGTACACCTGTCATTTTGCAAACATGTTTGAAGACCTGATTGTAGACCTATACGTTTGCAGAATTATTTTCGAAAAAAAATTGTCTGTTTTTGAATCTATTTGTTTTTTCAGTAGTCTGATATTTGTAATCTATTTGATAAAAACATGTATGTTTGCCGCAACGTTTCATGCGTGACTGCACCATTCATTGTTTGATTCTTTTTCAGAAAAAAATATATTTTATGATCAGCTTCCGTTTTTAAACATAAATATTTCTAACGGCTTCTATTAACCTTCACCTGGGCTCTTTTAGCACTTTTATTCTAAGACTGTAGTTCCTGCAACCTTTTTCTTTTAGCAGATTGTTTCAAATGTGCAAAGACGCAAACAAGCTTTTTTTAAAAATAGTACCAATTACATTTCATTAGATTAAAACTACAGATGTTGAGGTCAATCCATAGCTGTAAAATCTATCTTCAGTTTCTGTCACACATTTTTAAATACGAGATTATAATTGCTAAAACTAGGAGAAAGTTTGTCTAAATGTATACATAAATATAAATTAGTTGGCAAGACGGTGCCTAAAGGTTGAAAAAATGTACCTAAAATCGGAGGCTAAAGAAAGACAAAATGTACCTAAGACAGGTGCTGTGTGTTGTCACTGTGTTATACAACAGTTTTACGTGTTGATCTCCATCGTTTGTTTTTAGGGATGTACCAGATTCAATTTTTTATAATCTGGTTCGAGCCGGATTTGCCGAATTTATGAAGTGAAATCCGGTCGGAGCCAGAACAGGAGCCAGATTTGTAAAATGGCCGTAATCCGGATTTGCCGGAGCCATTATAAATTAGGGCTCTACAGGCCAACCGAATATTAGATGGATTTATGAAGCGAATTCCTGCCAGAGCCAGATTTGGACAAAATGACCGGATTGCGTATTTTCCAAAGCCGAAGTCTAAATCCGGTACAGCCCTAGTTGTTTAACTTAAGTGATGACGTCATCGTCATTTATTTTATTTTTTTTTAACTTTATGGTATCTAGATTAGTGTTTCTATGTTTAGTTCTATCCACGTTATTTGTTCATGACAAACTATAAAGAACAACGCATTGTGTCAATAGGTGTACACTCATTTCACGTCTGACATGGCAAGAATTTATGATCGTTAAAAGGACATTTATTTTAAGTGTTTCAATTATGTAATAATTTTCACAGCATGGGACTAAAAACAGAGACGGGAAAAACCTTGAACATTGTCATAAAATACAAGACATAAAAGATTATTTTTTATAATCCCTTAGATTAAACTCACTGTCTTGTCCGTCAGTGTACGTTTTTGGTAAATCCTTATAACACTATAGTTGTTTTTTTTCGTGGTATTTTTTTAATCTTTTTTTTTGCGATAAATTTGGCAAAATAAGGAAATGGTCTTGATGTTTTAATGATTTTTAAAAATTCACAAACTTTACACGTCATTATATTTTACTGAATTCTTTTATCTTTCTGTTCCTGTCGAAATGGTGTGAGATAAGGGCTAACGATTCATGAATAAAGCATTTATTTAAGCATGATAAAAGTAAATATCTTCAAATTTTTCATAAAATCTTCAAAAGAAAAGCCAATTTTTTTGTTTCGGAAAGTCATTTATTTTAAGGTAACATTTTATAAAATATTCCACTTTTTTAAATTAAAAAAAAGTTGATAAAGCAGTGTTGGGCTGACCTGTAGCAACTGACAGACATTTTAAAATATTTTAAACAATTGTTGAGAGCAGCATTGAAGCACTATGGGTTATTAAAAATGGCTTGAACATCCTCCAGTAATAATTGTAAATAACTACTGATAAATTGTACGTGAGCCGCAATGTGAACACAAAAGAGCCGCATGCGTCTCATGAGCCACGGTTTGACCACCGTTGGTGTGTAATGCCAATTCTGCGGCGAAGTTAGTTTTCGCGCTACCAAACTATGGGAGTTAATCAAGTTTATTTTTTGATATTTTAAATATTACATAGTTTTCTCCCTTATATTGAATTTTACGTTGTAAAATATTTTAACATTGTTTTTTTTTAGATTACATAATGAGAGATTTGTGATTGTGTCAGATTTTGCATTTTAAAAAAAGTGAAATAATATCGTTTCAAACATTTACATTTGTATCAAATACTATAAATGTTTTTTTTTAAATTAATTGTGTGAATAAGGAATTAAGGAACTGATATGAACGTACAAGATGTCTTATTGCAACTTAAAAAAAGATATCTTCACCCACGCGAATCAATGTTTTCTGGAGGATCCCAATTATCATCCAAATTATTAGACCCCATGAACAAGCAAAGCTTTTAATTGTCTTTCGGCCTCCGTAACTCGACCGAATCTTAACCCTTATTTGGTCCACATCCTTTGAGTCTTTGTCGGTCCTGGTCTGCTTATTCCTTGGTAGTCCTGTCTCAACAGTTTCTCTGTCACTGTGTCTCTCGCCGGCTTGGTCACGAGCACCATTTGTTGTGCTGTGTGTTTCCCGGTTAGCAGCACACCCTCTCCAATCACAACAATGCATGGTTGGGCACGCAGTTAATTTCTCACCAACCCACTTGCAGCGGTTTTCATTTTGTTTTTCTTCTACTTTCTCAGAAGTCATTTCTTTCATTCGTCCCTTAATTTTCTTTTTTCCATCATTAGGCGTGCTTTCTTCTATTAACTCAGTAGCACACTCAATTTTCCCATCATTAGGCGTGCTATCTTCTATTAACTCAGTAGCACACTCAATGTTCCCATCATTAGGCGTGCTATCTTCTATTAACTCAGTAGCACACTCAATTTTCCCATCATCTTCATTAGTTTGCTCCAGTGTAAATTCCTCCACTTCCGTGTCCATAGTCACATCCTTAACTATTATTTCATCTGTATAACTCTCAATTTGATTCATCTTTCTTTCTGATCCTAATGCAGCTACCGCAACTAACTGATCTTCTGTGGCCTTCACCTCAACTTGCATATCTGGGTCAATAATCTTTCCCTTTTCAACTAGGAGACTTTCAATTATATTTTCCCCCTTCTCTCTAACTAATTCTTGTAAGTTCACAACTTCAGATTTTTTTTCCCTTAACTTCAGACTTAGATCATAATTTTTTTCTTCTTTTTCTATAACAATTCTCCACATTTCAGTAGTGTCTTCTTCTTTAAGTGCTAGTTCTAGGGTTAACTCATTATTTTCATCTTCCTTATGCGTCAGTCTTTCTTTATTATCTGTGTTTTCTATCTCTTTTTCATTTAGCTCCCTCTGTACTTTCTCCAATAGTTCATCTTTATCAGCCACCGTCTTATTCAGCTCTGTTGTCTTGTGGTTTGCAAGTCTTATGTTTCCTTCAATATCTGCCAGTTTTTTATCTTTATCTTCAATTATTTTAAACAAACAATATTTTTCTTTATCATTTTGAACGAACATTTTGTCCATTTCGGCAATGTTCATTCTTAAGTTCATTGACTCAACTTCACTTTCCTTTATTTCTAATTTGTCTTTTATGCCATCTTTTTCCAGATCCGTGAGTCTAGTTTCAACATTGCACAATTTTGTCTCTAGATTGCTTAATGTCTCTTTGTGTTCATTTAGTTCCTTCTCTTTAACGGACAGTTTATTTCTTAACTCACTAACGAGTTTATTACTTTCTTCCATGCCGTGGTTTAAATCGTCTATTACTTTTTTATGCTCGGCATCCTGGTCTTTAAGGAACCTAATTTCCTTTTCTGTTTGTTCAGATTCTTCAAATTTCTTTATAGATTCTATGATTTTCCTTTTAGCTTCTACTATTGGTTCTCTTCTACCTTGATTATTTTGTTTTCTGGTCTTAGGAAAATTCTCCCTAACTGTATTACGGTTGTCTTTGTACCCTCCAAGGATCATATTTTCCTTTTTATACATTATGCTACTGACTGGTTCCACCACCTTATACACATCTTTCGTTACATACGGATCTTCGCAGTATAAGCTTGCTATTCCATATAATTCATCATCACATTCATTAACAGTTACTTCATTAGTTAATTGAAACTGATGTATCTTCTTTTCTTCCCTATGTGTGTTCCTTTCTAAAGTATCACCAGCACAATCAGTTATTCTATCTTTTGCTTCATTATATTCCCCTCGCGTGACTTTCTCTTCTTCTTCCTCTCCGGTACCTTCTGCCTTAATTTCAACCTTTGTCCCTGATATTAAGGTTGCTATAACTGACTGATCCTCTTTCTTCTCTGGCCCAGGAATCTTTTCCTTGTCGACCTCTTTTTCTACCGAATCCATCCAAACTTTATCTCTTGCTTCTTCTGCATAATTCTTTTCCGGTTCTACAATTTTCTTTTCAGTTTCTTTAAACTTCATTTTGGATTCTATAATTTTCTTGTCAAATTCTTTAACCCTCTTTTCAGATTCTCCCCTTTTGTCAGATTGCTGAACCTTTTTCATAATTGCTAAATCTTTCCTTATGTTTCTACTTCCTTTATTTTTGTCAGCGTCTTCAGTCTCAAGAGCAATATTTCCCGTAATGGGCTTAGCAGCTCTTTTGGAAAACTCTTTATGTTGAACTTTGGTGAACTCATTTTGACATTTCCACTTCGGTTCATCGTATTTGCATCTCAATTTATAGCTTTTCTTTGGACCAGTAATGGTCTTAGTGGTCAGAGCGTTACTATTTGTGTCTTCATTATCTGCTTTGTTATTTCCTCTACTTAACGCGTACGCTATTTTTAATTCTATACTTCTCTTAATTTCTAACCTTCTTTTCTCCTCCTCCCGATTCAAGGCCCGGATATCCCTTTCTTCATTTTCCTCCCTCCTCCTTCTTTCCCGTTCCTCTTCTTCCTCCCTCCTCCTTCTTTCCCTTTCCTCTTCTTCCTCCCCCCTCCTTCTTTCCCGTTCCTCTTCTCGTGCTAACCTGTGTTCCTCTATAATCGATTTATTTGCTTCTTCCCCTTCGAGTCCTAGCTCAAGGGCCCTATGTCTAATTTCCTCCAAATTTGGCAACCCCATTTCAAAATATCGTACTAGCCTTAAAAAAATTATATAATATAGTGCTTCAAAAATAACAACAATATAAAAAATTATTAATACAAAAAATAATTATATATGTAATTTACCTCTTAACTTAAGTGTCTTCATCTACCAATACATATCCACAGTAATTTTGAAAACACAACACTCCAGTGTCAATAAATACTCTGAAACACAATTCAGTGTCAATCGTCAATCTGCCTGTAGCAACAATCCAGTGTCAGTTTTGTATACCCAGTCACCGACCACCATCCCGCGTCACGCCAACACCTCCAGTTTTCAAAAGTCACGTTAATCCTGTTAATAAAAGTCACACAGACTCACTCCAGGTACAGCTACCTCCGACACAGCCACTTCTGACAGCTACCTCCGACACAGCCACTTCTGACAGCTACCTCCGACACAGCAACTTCTGACAGCTACCTCCGACACAGCCACTTCTGACAGCTACCTCCAACACTGCCACTTCTGACAGCTACCTCCGACACAGCCACTTCTGTCAACGTTTGCTGACTTCGATAAAATGGCTCATAAAGTTTGATGAGCCCCATCTTCTCCGGGCTTATAGAACGACTGGGCGTATAAGACGACTGGGCGTATAAGACGACTGGGCTTATAAGACGACTAGGCTTATAAGACGACTGGGCGTATAAGACGACTGGGCGTTTAAGACGATACCCGGCGTATAAGACGACTGGGCTTATAAGACGACTGGGCTTATAAGACGACTGGGCTTATAAGACGACTGGGCTTATAAGACGACTGGGCTTATAAGATGACTGGGCTTATAAGACGACTGGGCGTTTAAGACGACTGGGCTTATAAGACGATATCCTGCGTATAAGACGACTGGGCGTTTAAGACGACTGGGCGTATAAGACGAGCCCGGACTTGGGAACGATTTTTAAGGGTTAAAAAAAGTCATCTCAAACGACGGCATACATACGGTGCTCTATTGAGATCAGAAATGTTATTTATTAAGCAAACTCAAGACTAGATCTGGAACTTAAAACAACAGTTTTTAATGCTGTGTTTGCGTAGGACGTAAGTAAATAAATCATTGTATATGAGATAAGTGAATAAATCATTGTATATGAGATAAGTAAATAAATCATTGTATAGGAGATAAGTAAATAAATCATTGTATAGGAGATAAGTAAATAATTCATTGTCTTTGGTAATTTAAAAAAGAACCAATGAAGTCAACAAATTTTAATCTCTGAACTACTCTAAAGAAATAATAGTTCAAATACTATCTCATCTAAGGGAGAAAATCCTTTAAAATTGTAAATCTATTTAGTATAATCTGTTAGCGCCCTGGTTTTTCATGAGATGCTTTAATTAAAAAGACAAATGCAAAATTAATATATATATTTAATGTATACTTATATATTATATTCTTATATATTATATACGTACCCAGTAACAAGGCGCTCGCAGATCATGAAATTGTACATTAATGAATAAAGACCTTTGATTATATGATGCAAATGGATGTTGGCAATTTACTTTATATTTTCTAAGGAGATATTCTAAATCACTATATATTAATCTTCCGTTTTACGCATTCAATAGGTGAATCTTTTCTTAAATTACGTTTTTAAAACAAATATAAGCAAAATATCATTGTTCTTTTATAAGCCTTGAATATCATTTCATTTTGAGAATGAAGTTTGTGGGTACTTGAGCTTTAATTACAGATAATCGTGGAGACGCGGGAGGCGAAAAACAATTAAATAATTTATTATAGACTTCCAAATATTAAAAGAAATAATATATTTTAGGAATTGTCAAAAACTTAAAAATATGAATTTTAAAATGATGTGATTAAACTTTATCACTATGCACGTTGAAGCGTGAAAATTAAGTGTCTTAAAAACCATTCGTTTATATGAGGAAAATACTGAAAAACTTCCTTGTACCTGCACTAATGTTATCCTCATAAAAAAAAAGAAAAACAACGAAAGACGCATGAAAAATACATATTTTGTCAGTTTTACCGGTATTCAATAATTAATTCTTTATGAAATTGTATCCAATCGTGAATATAAAATACTTAGCTTATAATGAATGACTAAAACATTTCTTGCTTTTATTTAACATGTATGCCTTTGTTAATTCAATACCTTTAGACGAATTAAAAAATTGTTGTTTGGGCCAAACATTAATCTTTATCAATAAATTATTTAACTTTTTGACTGTGAAAAATGAAACTACTTTTTAAAAAAAAACTCGTTCAAACAAACACTCTTTCATTTCCTTAAATCTTATGTTTTATGCCTTATTAGCGCTTGACATGAATGGAAAGCAGAGCTGTAGAAAGTATTACTACATGTAATATTTGTTTTATTATTATGATTTTTGTTATTATTTTTATGATATATTATGAAAGTGTTAACAATTTCCAAATGAAAAATGTGTCAATGAAAAATGTGTCAATGAAAAATGTGTCAATGAAAAATGTGTCAATGAAAAATGTGTCAATGAAAAATGTGTCAATGAAAAATGTGTCAATGAAAAATGTGTCAATGAAAAATGTGTCAATGAAAAATGTGTCAATGAAAAATGTGTCAATGACAAATGTGTCAATGAAAAATGTGTCAATGAAAAATGTGTCAATGAAAAATGTGTCAATGAAAAATGTGTCAATGAAAAATGTGTCAATGAAAAATGTGTCAATGAAAAATGTGTCAATGAAAAATGTGTCAATGAAACATGTGTCAATGACAAATGTGTCAATGAAAAATGTGTCAATGAAAAATGTGTCAATGAAAAAAGTGTCAATGAAAAATGTGTCAATGAAAAATGTGTCAATGAAAAATGTGTCAATGAAAAATGTGTCAATGAAAAATGTGTCAATGAAAAATGTGTCAATGAAAAATGTGTCAATGAAAAATGTGTCAATGAAAAATGTGTCAATGAAAAATGTGTCAATGAAACATGTGTCAATGAAAAATGTGTCAATGAAAAAAGTGTCAATGAAAAATGTGTCAATGAAAAATATGTCAATGAAAAATGTGTCAATGAAAAATGTGTCAATGAAAAATGTGTCAATACATGTCAGCCTAAGATAAAATGCAGTCGAAATAGATAAATTCAGACACAATTGAAAACTTAACAAAGTTTAAAAATGTAAAAGGTCTGAAAGGTTTATTAACAGTTTGTACCAACCTTTGCTTGACTTGAACCATTAAACTTTTCACACGCCGCCAATCACGTGTGGCAAAACCCATAGCTGCTCTGTAGTGCTAAGTATTTTGGGATATATGTCAACCTGACCGACATGGTGATAATTACCTTTTCAAGAAAGAAGTGAAAAGCTGAAGTTGAAAGGTATAAAGCCCTTCTCATAATATGATAGTAAACAATCACTTTAAAACTCCCAACCAGAAATCCACAGCAAGAATCCCAGTCAAAGATTCAGCCAAACAAAATTCGATTTAAGTAATCGTCCTTACCTTCATGAACCAGATCTACTAGTTGACGTTCATGAACCAGATCTACTAGTTGACGTTCATGAACCAGATCTACTAGTTGACGTTCATGAACCAGATCTACTAGTTGACGTTCATGAACCAGATCTACTAGTTGACGTTCATGAACCAGATCTACTAGTTGACGTTCATGAACCAGATCTACTAGTTGACGTTCATGAACCAGATCTACTAGTTGACGTTCATGAACCAGATCTACTAGTTGACGTTCATGAACCAGATCTACTAGTTGACGTTCATGAACCAGATCTACTAGTTGACCTTCATGAACCAGATCTACTAGTTGACCTTCATGAACCAGATCTACTAGTTTACCTTCATGAACCAGATCTACTAGTTGACCTTCATGAACCAGATCTACTAGTTGACGTTCATGAACCAGATCTACTAGTTGACGTTCATGAACCAGATCTACTAGTTGACGTTCATGAACCAGATCTACTAGTTGACCTTCATGAACCAGATCTACTAGTTGACGTTCATGAACCAGATCTACTAGTTGACGTTCATGAACCAGATCTACTAGTTGACGTTCATGAACCAGATCTACTAGTTGACGTTCATGAACCAGATCTACTAGTTGACGTTCATGAACCAGATCTACTAGTTGACGTTCATGAACCAGATCTACTAGTTGACGTTCATGAACCAGATCTACTAGTTGACGTTCATGAACCAGATCTACTAGTTGACGTTCATGAACCAGATCTACTAGTTGACCTTCATGAACCAGATCTACTAGTTGACGTTCATGAACCAGATCTACTAGTTGACGTTCATGAACCAGATCTACTAGTTGACGTTCATGAACCAGATCTACTAGTTGACGTTCATGAACCAGATCTACTAGTTGACCTTCATGAACCAGATCTACTAGTTGACGTTCATGAACCAGATCTACTAGTTGACGTTCATGAACCAGATCTACTAGTTGACCTTCATGAACCAGATCTACTAGTTGACCTTCATGAACCAGATCTACTAGTTGACCTTCATGAACCAGATCTACTAGTTGACCTTCATGAACCAGATCTACTAGTTGACCTTCATGAACCAGATCTACTAGTTGACCTTCATGAACCAGATCTACTAGTTGACCTTCATGAACCAGATCTACTAGTTGACCTTCATGAACCAGATCTACTAGTTGACGTTCATGAACCAGATCTACTAGTTGACCTTCATGAACCAGATCTACTAGTTGACCTTCATGAACCAGATCTACTAGTTGACGTTCATGAACCAGATCTACTAGTTGACGTTCATGAACCAGATCTACTAGTTGACGTTCATGAACCAGATCTACTAGTTGACGTTGTGTATCTAAATGAAATAACCCTTAACCTAACAATAGCTCTACTCGCCTCCATTTGTGTATCTTGACTCAGACGATAGCCTAGGATTATCACCCATATATCTAAAAATAAGTTTTTTTAAAGTAGGGCTGGTAGCGATTAATTTAAATTTAATCTTTGAGTTTTTAAAAATTAACAATTAATTTCATGAATTAATCGTTAATTTCGATTAAAGCTAAACATTTAAATTTATGATGTCATTAAATGACGTCATCTCTTGGGAAGTAACACAAACAGGTAATTGACATTTTACTTTGCAAAATAATATTTTGAACTAAATTTCATTTTATTAAATCAACGTCTTCATAAATTAATAAATTATTATATTACGCGGGAGAAGTTTTTACGTTAAAAATATATAAATCATTATTAATAATTAATTATTTTTTAATAAATTGAAAAAAATTATAAATATTTTCTTAAATTTTAATCGAATTTTTATCGATTAAAATTATTTTAATCGATATTTAATCGATAAAATGTTTAAAGATTAATCGAGAAATTAATCGTTAATTTCCGCAGCCCTTGTTTAAAGTTATCGTTACGTCTATATTAGAAATGTGAGAGAAGCTGCCATATATATGGGAGGGGGGAGGAGGGGGGAATGATGTCATAGATTTCTCAATGAAAACTTTACTTTTATTTTCAGTTTTATTCATTTTTTCTACGGTATCAATCTACTTGGTAAACCGAACACGTTCTATCAATCTACTTGGTAAACCGAACACGTTCTATCAATCTACTTGGTAAACCGAACACGTTCTATCAATCTACTTGGTAAACCGAACACGTTCTATCAATCTACTTGGTAAACCGAACACGTTCTATCAATCTACTTGGTAAACCGAACACGTTCTATCAATCTACTTGGTAAACCGAACACGTTCTATCAATCTACTTGGTAAACCGAACACGTTCTATCAATCTACTTGGTAAACCGAACACGTTCTATCAATCTACTTGGTATACCGAATACGTTCTATCAATCTACTTGGTAAACCGAACACGTTCTATCAATATACTTGGTAAACCGAACACGTTCTATCAATCTACTTGATAAACCGAACACGTTCTATCAATCTACTTGGTAAACCGAACACGTTCTATCAATCTACTTGGTAAACCGAACACGTTCTATCAATATACTTGGTAAACCGAACACGTTCTATCAATCTACTTGGTAAACCGAACACGTTCTATCAATCTACTTGGTAAACCGAACACGTTCTTTTAATAGGGAAAAAGTATAATCCTTCCTTAATTCCCTTGCCATTCTAGAAATATCGGCATTTGATTATTTCCCTCCCCCCACATCACAGGCCCCGTGTAAGATTTTCTACTTGGCATTTAAATCCACATCGTTTGTTTTTTTTGTGGATGTCTCTTCCATACCGCGAAGTGAATTTTCAAAATTTAATTTACCGGTGTCCTCAGCACACTTCACATACTCGTGGCCTTTATATCTTACTGAACTTCTTTCTATCATACTCATGGCTTTCATCTTACTGAACTTCTTTGTGTCATACTCATGGCCTTCATCTTACTGAACTTCTTTCTATCATACTCATGGCCTTCATCTTACTGAACTTCTTTCTATCATACTCATGTCCTTCATATCTTACTGAACTTCTTTCTATCAACTCACGCTCTCATCAGCTAAGCTATTATGTAGACACGCGTATTCTTTCTGTTCCTATAACACGCCCTACTAAAACATTTAGCGAAAGGTATTTATCTTTCTATGACCCTAATAATGAAATTCTCTACCATAACACATTCAAAGAATTTCTACTGCTGAAGTTTTCAAGACTACCTTAAAAACACAAGTCTTCTAACTTTACTTTTCAAATTAACAATCAAACATTACTCTGAATGACAATGTCGCTTTTGTGCACCAACAAGTCAATATATGTTTTGTGCACCAACATGTCATTATATGTTTTGTGCACCAACATGTCATTATATGTTTTGTGCACCAACATGTCATTATATGTTTTGTGCACCAACATGTCATTATATGTTTTGTGCACCAACATGTCATTATATGTTTTGTGCACCAACAAGTCAATATATGTTTTGTGCACCATCATGTCATTATATGTTTTGTGCACCAACAAGTCAATATATGTTTTGTGCACCATCATGTCATTATATGTTTTGTTTAATTAGGACAGAAATGTTTTAAATTGGATGCATTTATAAATGTGTGTAACTATTTCTAAGTGAAGACTAACTCCATGATACCTGGGGAAACTATTAAAATTCTCAAATTATGATAATTATTTAGTTATGTTGATAAATTATGTGACTGTGAAACTGTGTCAGCCGCCTAGAAATGACATAGTGTCTAAATCATCACAAAAGGAGAGTTCAGAATTCATCTGTTTATATATCTTGCCTATTCTACAAATTCATGATGAAATTCATATCTCCACAAATTCTGATTATTATCTTTATTCCGCTTTATTGAAAAGTGGTTATTAAAGATATATGATAACTTTCAAATGAGGCTTTAATCATGTTTCTGTATTGTCTAATGTAATAAGTTCAATTTGAGAGACATTAAATCCCCACAGTGGACGGGAATTAACTATTTTGATCATAAAATATTACGTGACGTGTAAAGTCTCTGCCATGTGCACCTCAAAGGAAAACTTCTCTCGTCAGCCATTCTTAAGATTACATTTATAAGAAAGGGAAATTCTCTAAGAACTCGTTGCTGACGTCACTGGCTTCTCGTGCCCACTGATGTCACGTGGCTATGGGTGGTCTCCTGGTGATAACGTCTGCGACGGTAACCAGCGAGATGAGAGATTCGGCGCTTCCTGTGGACATCCGAAATCTCTTTGCTTTTATCCTTCTCTCTCTTTCTCTTTCTCTCTCTCTCTCGCTCTCTCTCTCTCTCGCTCTCTCTCGCCCCTTTTCTTTTTACAAATTTCTTGTCATAACTAAATTGGAAATTCCCTTTCGCAATTTTCTCTCTTTGCTACCTCCTTTCTTTTTAACTTTACCTTTAGATAGAACCTTTAGGACATTCGGTTTTGGTCGCCTCGACCTTAGACTGAGTGCCTTTAGATAGAACCTTTAGGACATTCAGTTTTGGTCACCTCGACCTTAGACTGAGTGTGTTCGTTTGACGTCATTAAGCATGGAATGAGCTTTCTAACGAAGACATCTATACATTGAACAACAGCGGTCAGCATGCAGGTATATCTATTCTAGTGGTCAACTGAGTCAGGGATTCTCAAACATTGGTTCAATACCGGGGTTTCAGAGACCCGAGGCGTTTGATGAATTGAGTCAAGGAGTATAATAAGACCAACTAATCCAAGGGTGTTAACCCATATTTAGCTGGGATAATTGTGTCTTCAAATTTGAGACCAGAATATGGCACATTTTTTCCAATGCCCGACAGGAAACGTTCAAGAATCTCTTACTTGACGAAAACATTTAAAATAAAAAGATGAAGATGATTGAATTAATTTACGGAAGATACAAGAATAATTTTTCATGAGAATCGTGTATCTGTTGAACACTGATTGCAACTGTTCATCGCAAAATAAATTTGTTTTTGTTTATAGTAGTTCATGAATGGGAGTAACATACTTCATTTCTAGCTGCGACACCCAATGATCGAAAGAAACCCCTTTACGCCTTAAAGGCGGGAGCTCTAAGATTGTATGTTTGCTGCTTAAAACATTTTTGAAGGCCTAAAAACTTAGGTATGGAAATGTTTGTTTGCATTAAAGGGTGTCGGTTCCAAAAGAAGAGAAAGATTTATGGAATCAATAAAGTGAATTCGAATGGCCCGAAGGAGAATATAAGAAGCAATTAATCAGTCTGGGGATGTAGCGACCCGTCTCGACGGGCGTCAGTTGAGCCACTGATAAAATGGTCGTTAGGAGCATTAAAAAGTAATATTTACGTTAACTTAAACATGCATAAATTTAATGAAATTAGAAAATTGTTTTTGTGAGATTCGTGTCCAGTCTACATGGGTTATGGTGTGACCTGTTCTAGTGGGTCATGGCTACCAAGGAATTTTGGGAAGCCGGGAATATTTTATTTCCACTGACAAGATGGGCAAGGACAATTTGATCTGTTTCCAAAATTACACCGACTGTCCAAGATTACACCGATTGTCCAAGATTACACTGACAGTCCAATATTACACTGACTGTCCAAGATTACACTGACTGTCCAAGATTACACTGACAGTCCAAGATTACACCGACTGTGCAAGATTACACTGACTGTCCAAGATTACACTGACAGTCCAAGATTACACTGACTGTCCAAGATTACACTGACTGTCCAAGATTACACTGACTGTCCAAGATTACACCGACTGTCCAAGATTACACTGACTGTCCAAGATTACACTGACTGTCCAAGATTACACCGACTGTCCAAGATTACACTGACTGTCCAAGATTACACTGACTGTCCAAGATTACACCGACTGTCCAAGATTACACTGACTGTCCAAGATTACACTGACTGTCCAAGATTACACTGACTGTCCAAGATTACACTGACTGTCCAAGATTACACCGACTGTCCAAGATTACACTGACTGTCCAAGATTACACTGACTGTCCAAGATTACACCGACTGTCCAAGATTACACTGACTGTCCAAGATTACACTGACTGTCCAAGATTACACTGACTGTCCAAGATTACACCGACTGTCCAAGATTACACTGACTGTCCACTGTCTAAGATTACACTGACTGTCCACTGTCCAAGATTACACTGACTGTACAATTGGCTTAGCCGCGCGGGGCAGGAAGAGACACGATTTCAATTTGCTGCGGTATCAAGAAAGTCTTCGTTTACCGAGACTCGAAGTCAACACGACATTGACTTGCTGTGCTCATGAAAGTTTAGATCACTTTAATTCCTAAGCAGTCATATATTTAAACAAAAAATAATAATTTCTGGTTTGTTTGTTTTATAAAAGAAGGTTTATTACAAAGTTTTTTTTTAAAAACATACACATTGGAAAATGTATATTTCTAACTATTTTCTAACTCAAACAAAACTAGCAACTCTTAAGAGAATTTCCACATTTAAATCGTTTCTTTAATTATGGGATGCGTCGGTTGATTTCAAACGGAATTCATGTCATTTCTTTTGGACAAAGTTGGAGCAATAAAATATGATTTGAATTATAATTCCTTGAAGTGAGTGAAAATCAAAGCTTAAAAGTCTTCATGATTTGAATCATTGGTGCCATGTCTGTCACGTTCCTAAAGAACTCTCTTATATAACCCTTCTAACAAGAATTTTGTCCTTCCGTATTCCATCTACGTTGATGTAATAGTGCGTGTCCTCCCAAATACATTGTAGTTAACGTGATATATTCACTTTATGGTTTTAAAGTTTTGATTTGTAAAATGATGTGTAACTGTCTATTTTAGGACGCTACTTGTGTATGAATTTTTTCCGTAATGATTTTAATTAACTGTTTCGTCATTCATTCAGTTATATAACGAAGAGAAACTGAATGAAGGATGAAGAATAACGTTAATAAATGTGTGTCAGTAAAACGTAATGTGCCTGGTGTTATCATGTCATGAAAGGTTCAGTGTCAGTATGACTAAGTGAACGTAATGTGCCTGGTGTTATCATGTCATGAAAGGTTCAGTGTCAGTATGACTAAGTGAACGTAATGTGCCTGGTGTTATCATGTCATGAAAGGTTCAGTGTCAGTATGACTAAGTGAACGTAATGTGCCTGGTGTTATCATGTCATGAAAGGTTCAGTGTCAGTATGACTAAGTGAACGTAATGTGCCTGGTGTTATCATGTCATGAAAGGTTCAGTGTCAGTATGACTAAGTGAACGTAATGTGCCTGGTGTTATCATGTCATGAAAGGTTCAGTGTCAGTATGACTAAGTGAACGTAATGTGCCTGGTGTTATCATGTCATGAAAGGTTCAGTGTCAGTATGACTAAGTGAACGTAATGTGCCTGGTGTTATCATGTCATGAAAGGTTCAGTGTCAGTATGACTAAGTGAACGTAATGTGCCTGGTGTTATCATGTCATGAAAGGTTCAGTGTCAGTATGACTAAGTGAACGTAATGTGCCTGGTGTTATCATGTCATGAAAGGTTCAGTGTCAGTATGACTAAGTGAACGTAATGTGCCTGGTGTTATCATGTCATGAAAGGTTCAGTGTCAGTATGACTAAGTGAACGTAATGTGCCTGGTGTTATCATGTCATGAAAGGTTCAGTGTCAGTATGACTAAGTGAACGTAATGTGCCTGGTGTTATCATGTCATGAAAGGTTCAGTGTCAGTATGACTAAGTGAACGTAATGTGCCTGGTGTTATCATGTCATGAAAGGTTCAGTGTCAGTATGACTAAGTGAACGTAATGTGCCTGGTGTTATCATGTCATGAAAGGTTCAGTGTCAGTATGACTAAGTGAACGTAATGTGCCTGGTGTTATCATGTCATGAAAGGTTCAGTGTCAGTATGACTAAGTGAACGTAATGTGCCTGGTGTTATCATGTCATGAAAGGTTCAGTGTCAGTATGACTAAGTGAACGTAATGTGCCTGGTGTTATCATGTCATGAAAGGTTCAGTGTCAGTATGACTAAGTGAACGTAATGTGCCTGGTGTTATCATGTCATGAAAGGTTCAGTGTCAGAATGACTAAGTGAACGTAATGTGCCTGGTGTTATCATGTCATGAAAGGTTCAGTGTCAGAATGACTAAGTGAACGTAATGTGCCTGGTGTTATCATGTCATGAAAGGTTCAGTGTCAGTATGACTAAGTGAACGTAATGTGCCTGGTGTTATCATGTCATGAAAGGTTCAGTGTCAGTATGACTAAGTGAACGTAATGTGCCTGGTGTTATCATGTCATGAAAGGTTCAGTGTCAGAATGACTAAGTGAACGTAATGTGCCTGGTGTTATCATGTCATGAAAGGTTCAGTGTCAGTATGACTAAGTGAACGTAATGTGCCTGGTGTTATCATGTCATGAAAGGTTCAGTGTCAGTATGACTAAGTGAACGTAATGTGCCTGGTGTTATCATGTCATGAAAGGTTCAGTGTCAGTATGACTAAGTGAACGTAATGTGCCTGGTGTTATCATGTCATGAAAGGTTCAGTGTCAGTATGACTAAGTGAACGTAATGTGCCTGGTGTTATCATGTCATGAAAGGTTCAGTGTCAGTATGACTAAGTGAACGTAATGTGCCTGGTGTTATCATGTCATGAAAGGTTCAGTGTCAGTATGACTAAGTGAACGTAATGTGCCTGGTGTTATCATGTCATGAAAGGTTCAGTGTCAGTATGACTAAGTGAACGTAATGTGCCTGGTGTTATCATGTCATGAAAGGTTCAGTGTCAGTATGACTAAGTGAACGTAATGTGCCTGGTGTTATCATGTCATGAAAGGTTCAGTGTCAGTATGACTAAGTGAACGTAATGTGCCTGGTGTTATCATGTCATGAAAGGTTCAGTGTCAGTATGACTAAGTGAACGTAATGTGCCTGGTGTTATCATGTCATGAAAGGTTCAGTGTCAGTATGACTAAGTGAACGTAATGTGCCTGGTGTTATCATGTCATGAAAGGTTCAGTGTCAGTATGACTAAGTGAACGTAATGTGCCTGGTGTTATCATGTCATGAAAGGTTCAGTGTCAGTATGACTAAGTGAACGTAATGTGCCTGGTGTTATCATGTCATGAAAGGTTCAGTGTCAGTATGACTAAGTGAACGTAATGTGCCTGGTGTTATCATGTCATGAAAGGTTCAGTGTCAGTATGACTAAGTGAACGTAATGTGCCTGGTGTTATCATGTCATGAAAGGTTCAGTGTCAGTATGACTAAGTGAACGTAATGTGCCTGGTGTTATCATGTCATGAAAGGTTCAGTGTCAGTATGACTAAGTGAACGTAATGTGCCTGGTGTTATCATGTCATGAAAGGTTCAGTGTCAGTATGACTAAGTGAACGTAATGTGCCTGGTGTTATCATGTCATGAAAGGTTCAGTGTCAGTATGACTAAGTGAACGTAATGTGCCTGGTGTTATCATGTCATGAAAGGTTCAGTGTCAGTATGACTAAGTGAACGTAATGTGCCTGGTGTTATCATGTCATGAAAGGTTCAGTGTCAGTATGACTAAGTGAACGTAATGTGCCTGGTGTTATCATGTCATGAAAGGTTCAGTGTCAGTATGACTAAGTGAACGTAATGTGCCTGGTGTTATCATGTCATGAAAGGTTCAGTGTCAGTATGACTAAGTGAACGTAATGTGCCTGGTGTTATCATGTCATGAAAGGTTCAGTGTCAGTATGACTAAGTGAACGTAATGTGCCTGGTGTTATCATGTCATGAAAGGTTCAGTGTCAGTATGACTAAGTGAACGTAATGTGCCTGGTGTTATCATGTCATGAAAGGTTCAGTGTCAGTATGACTAAGTGAACGTAATGTGCCTGGTGTTATCATGTCATGAAAGGTTCAGTGTCAGTATGACTAAGTGAACGTAATGTGCCTGGTGTTATCATGTCATGAAAGGTTCAGTGTCAGTATGACTAAGTGAACGTAATGTGCCTGGTGTTATCATGTCATGAAAGGTTCAGTGTCAGTATGACTAAGTGAACGTAATGTGCCTGGTGTTATCATGTCATGAAAGGTTCAGTGTCAGTATGACTAAGTGAACGTAATGTGCCTGGTGTTATCATGTCATGAAAGGTTCAGTGTCAGTATGACTAAGTGAACGTAATGTGCCTGGTGTTATCATGTCATGAAAGGTTCAGTGTCAGTATGACTAAGTGAACGTAATGTGCCTGGTGTTATCATGTCATGAAAGGTTCAGTGTCAGTATGACTAAGTGAACGTAATGTGCCTGGTGTTATCATGTCATGAAAGGTTCAGTGTCAGTATGACTAAGTGAACGTAATGTGCCTGGTGTTATCATGTCATGAAAGGTTCAGTGTCAGTATGACTAAGTGAACGTAATGTGCCTGGTGTTATCATGTCATGAAAGGTTCAGTGTCAGTATGACTAAGTGAACGTAATGTGCCTGGTGTTATCATGTCATGAAAGGTTCAGTGTCAGTATGACTAAGTGAACGTAATGTGCCTGGTGTTATCATGTCATGAAAGGTTCAGTGTCAGTATGACTAAGTGAACGTAATGTGCCTGGTGTTATCATGTCATGAAAGGTTCAGTGTCAGTATGACTAAGTGAACGTAATGTGCCTGGTGTTATCATGTCATGAAAGGTTCAGTGTCAGTATGACTAAGTGAACGTAATGTGCCTGGTGTTATCATGTCATGAAAGGTTCAGTGTCAGTATGACTAAGTGAACGTAATGTGCCTGGTGTTATCATGTCATGAAAGGTTCAGTGTCAGTATGACTAAGTGAACGTAATGTGCCTGGTGTTATCATGTCATGAAAGGTTCAGTGTCAGTATGACTAAGTGAACGTAATGTGCCTGGTGTTATCATGTCATGAAAGGTTCAGTGTCAGTATGACTAAGTGAACGTAATGAGCCTGGTGTTATCATGTCATGAAAGGTTCAGTGTCAGTATGACTAAGTGAACGTAATGTGCCTGGTGTTATCATGTCATGAAAGGTTCAGTGTCAGAATGACTAAGTGTCAAAGGGAAAAAAAAGCGTGGAGAACCAAGATAGGGAATACCACCAGGAGAGTATGACGTAATGAGATGAATGGGATTAGGAGATTTAAGAGATTTAATGGGTTAAAATTTATGTGACGATAAACATTCAAATATAAACAATTAGTTTAGGTGATATTTTATTTTCTGTTCCCGAAAGTTTGTATCTTTGAACATTAATCCTTAGAATTCTCAGTGAAGCTGTTATTACACGCTATAACAGATAAAATCTGTTATTACATGTGACAATAACAGTTGAAAGCTGTTATTACACGTGGCACTAACAGATGAAAGCTGTTATTAAACGTGGCACTAACAGATGAAGCTGTTATTCCACGCAAAAAAGACATAGGAAAGCTGTTATTACACGTGACACTAACAGATACAAGCTGTTATTACACGTGACAAAAACATATGAAAGCTGTTATTACACGTGACAATAACAGAGGAAAGCTGTTATTACACGTGACACTAACAGATGAAAGCTGTTATTACACGTGACACTAACAGATGAAAGCTGATCTCACGCCCACTATTAAAAAAGTCAACATTATCAGACATGATGTAATATTGATTCAATCCCAGAATTTGTTGACGAAAAAAATCAATTAGACGTTAGAAGCCCAAGACATTTCGTAAGTACGAATGTTCTTGAAGCATTTCTTATCACTGGGCTCAAAACGATATGCGAAATTTCTCTTCTAATTGAATCAAACTTAAGCAATAAAGAGGAGTTTGCATGAGAGGATTGCACGACCAACTGTATGAGAGGATTGCAAGACCAACTGTATGAGAGGATTGCACGACCAACTGTATGAGAGGATTGCACGACCAACTGTATGAGAGGATTGCACGACCAACTGTATGAGAGGATTGCACGACCAACTGTATGAGAGGATTGCACGACCAACTGTATGAGAGGATTGCACGACCAACTGTATGAGAGGATTGCACGACCAACTGTATGAGAGGATTGCACGACCAACTGTATGAGAGGATTGCAAGACCAACTGTATGAGAGGATTGCAAGACCAACTGTATGAGAGGATTGCACGACCAACTTTATGAGAGGATTGCACGACCAACTGTTCAATTCTTAAATGATAAGTACAATATGTATAGGAGGGTTCTGGCGATTATTTACATTTAGGGGTTGAAAATCCCCCAGGTCATAAAATATGTTAATATTTAGCAGAATATCATCAAGTCGTGACATTCAAAAGATAACCAGTTCTGTCTGATTTTAACCAAGAATTTGCCATTTATATAGGTGAATTTACCTTTGTTTTCTTCATTTCTTGTCATTTTAAAAATGATACATTTCTTTGATTTTCATTCAAGTTCTGTCTGATGAAATATATTGTATTTTTTATATCATCACCTGATGTACCTTTTAAAGTTTAAAGGAACAAACGTGGAGATTTGCTTATAATAAACGATTTACATGTCTTCTAATTTGAACTAATTTCTCCCAAAACATTTTCAATTTGGCAAACGTTGCTCATATTTATCCATTTTTTCTGCAATAATTTCTAGTTACGATATAATAATCAGCATTACACAAAACTGCATTTGTCAGCCTACAATTTAGCCAAATTTTTCAGTACAGATATTAAAAGTCTGTTTTATCCCCCTCCCCTCTCCCAAACAACACGCTGATTCCTGTCTTTAAATAGTAATCCCGGCGGAATGATCTATTATTATCCAGATTGAATTTGGGTTTAAAACTTTAAAAAATATATATTAATGCATGCACTTGGCAAACAAAACAAGAAACGGTGCGTATAAGACATTTAATGAATTCTTTGAACTATATAGGATACAAAAATACATATATAAATGAACTAATTGATACCAACACAGTGGCGTAGCTAGAACTTTTGCCGCCCGGAGCGGTGTCCAAAATGCCGCCCTTTTAGGGGCCGTCCATAAATGACGTCACGCACCTGGGGGGGGGGAGGGAGGGAGTCACATACGTTTGTGACGATGTGTGACGAGGGGGGTTGTTTAAAAAATGTGACGTCACGTCAAAACGCGCCACTTTAAATAAATTTACAATTTTCTTAATTAAATGGCAAAAATTTAATTTGAAACATGCTCATTTTCATACAGAAAATTACGGATTTTATTGGGGGGGGGGTCAAAGCTTTGTGGCGTCTTATTGAAGGGGTATACGTTTTTGTGACGACGTGTGACGAGGAAGGAAGGGGGGGGGAATCAGCCAAAATAGCATGCTTCATTTATGGACGGCCACTTGGTCGACTATATTATGGTTTTTAAAAATTAATAAACGTGAGTAAATAATTAAAATTAAAACGAAGTAAAGCTGGATAACATGTTTACCATTGTATGCCCTATTAATGTAAGCAGTAATAAAAGAGGCCGCATAAGATTATATACCTAAAGATACACATTTATAAAAAAAATACAAGATCCTTTTTTTGGGCCACAAGAAAGTTACTGAGGTCGCAGCCCCACACCCCATGAGACAAAACATATTTCAATCAAACACCCAAAAAACATTACCAATTGCTATTCTTTTATTTTTTATTTATAAATAAATGATTTTTTTTACAAACAAAGAAATGGTATACATTAGCAGTGGCGTAACAAATGCTTGGCATTTGGGCAGTTGCCCAGGGCACCAGCCTGCGCCAGTTCAAAAGGGCAACGCTAAATCTCTAATTTATTTTAAAATTTTGATTTAAATAAAAGGCGCCAAAATTAAATTAGCCAAGGGCGTCAAAAACCCCGTTACGCCTCTGTACATTAGTATGTTAACATATTTATACATCTACTTTCCTAGCTTTCATTATAGAAAAATCGTGTATTATGCTATCAAAATTAAAATTATTTGTAATATCTTGCTCTATGGAGAATAATGCAAGATTTTGTTGTCTTTAATCGCTCATTGTGGAACGAAGATAATTTTTAAATCCCTTATATTAACTTCACCGGCGTCTCTGTCGTCATGTCTGTCTTGGGCGGGCGGGCGGAAAAACAAAAGTCGAAAATGACCCACTTCCCGTGATCTGATCGAGCTGAAATTTAATACACGGACCCGTCTCACCCAACAATGCATCGTATCAAAATTTCAGATCGATCGAACGTACCGTAATTAAATTAATGCATTTTTAGTTTATCCTTATATGAGGTATGTAATTCAAATTCACTGTTTGTTATTATTTTTTTTACGTGAAAGTTTGAGTTGACGCTTTGAGGCGATCCATCGACGTACCCGCGTGCTTTTGTTTACATTTTACGTGTCACGCTGAGCTCGGTCAAGCGAATCGGTGACCAAACTTTTCCCCCTCTCCCCCCCCCCACCCAAGGGTTATGAAGCAAAGTTGAGTTAGATAGATTCAGTCTGTAAATGTTTGTAGCGTTTGAAAATAATCAATACTGTTAGTTATGTCTCATATATAAGGGATTTATAGTCAAAAACTTTGTTTTTACGGGTTTGTTTTATTATCAACTTCAGTTTGGAGCAGCTCCTTTCACAACTAGTGACACTGATAGCAATAGTTAAAAAATTCATCACAAAATTACAATGTTGGGTACAGAATTTTCCAATCTATTCTGTTGAATAAATTTTAATAAGTCAAGGGTGCCTTTCCCCCCGTTTTTCTAACATATTGCCTCTTCTTGTAGTATAGGTACAGCCATAAAAACCTGGATCTTTTTTCTTTCCATATTGAACTGTAAATGTCAATAAAGTAATTTATTTGATGTTCAAATGCTTCATTTAGTAGGTTACATGGTATTATATACGAATATTTTCTTGCAAGGACATGCAACTCATCAAAGCGTTATTTTCTTTTCTTTTATAATTAATTCCATCCATGGATAAAAAAAATTCTCATTGTACTTCTTGTTCTAAAGATAGAACCACGTCTTTTGAATTTTCCCAACTCGTATTTTTTCTCCTTCTAACTATGCGTTCAGTTGATGTCTCCATCTCTTCACAAATTGTTTGGCTGATATAACAGCATTTTGTATTAGCACATCTCTTTGTTCCATGCAATGGCTTTGCATTAATTTAAAAAATGACGAGTTCCCATAAATTAGATAACATATAAGAGAAAAAGATTGCATTTAATTGAGTAAAATTCCAGCATCTGATCTCGTTTTCCTAGTTACTTCTTCAGATGTCAATTTTTCCAAAATTCTTGAAAGTTTAAAGTATGTCTTTTTCGAAATTATTATGACTGTTGTGGTGTTTATTAACGGAGAAATTCGAATATTGGCATATTCTTGTCATAAATCTTAATAATTTTCCATAAAATAGACGAATTCAAATTATTTACACATTATTATTAATTTAATTGGATAGGCGTAACATGCTTAATGAATAACCGTATTTTAATGAAAAACACAAATTATTTGTGCTACTTTAATGCAATAAAAACAAAATAAATTTAATTTTTAATAACTTACCTTACAATAATTTACTGAAAACTGAAGCAGTAATATAAATTACTACTTGCAAGTGAAACACAATATTTGAACCACCATGCCTTGTAGGTACGTGTTCGTGCATCATTCTGCGAATGTCGAAATTCCACGTAAAAACTGTCGTGGCGATATTAATAGCACACATTATTCGGCCCAGCGTTGATGTGTTTTTTGGGTAGTTTTCTTATAAAAGCATCATCTGTGACTTATACCGCTTAGTTTTCCAAACAAATGGATACGTTTTTTGGGCGATTAAAAATGTTTTGAACGGTTTTGCGTTAGTTATAATATCCACTATGTAATCAAACAAATCTTGTGCGAATCGTTAATTAGACCGAATACTATTTTTTTTCACCTTGGTTTTCCCCCCTACAAAAGAAAAAGGGCGGTTATATGAAATGTTTGTACTTTTCAAATGCCCGCAAATGCCGCCCCTAAATGAGTGCCGCCCGGGGTGGACCGCCCCCACCGCCACCCCCTTACTACGCCACTGTACCAACAGTTATAAGTCACTGTAAAAAAAACTCAAGATATTACGTTTCATGAATCATGTCTTGCGTCCTAAAAGTATCATATGGCGAGTTATGAGACAAATCTTGTGAGAAAAACACTCAATAGGTACGGTAAAAATATGGGCCCCAAGAATAAGCTATAATTTAAAATTTAGGTCGTTCACAATGGAAAAACTCAAACTGGATGGGTATTAGAAGCCGTATCAGAAGAGAAAATTGTACATTAAAAACGAAACATCTTAAACATTTTGATAATCCTTAGCATAATTTCGGTTAATTATATTTTTATAACGCATATTTAGATCCCGTTAAGTCACGATTAATTATTTTCGCGAAATCGGTTAAGTCGCGGTAATTACATGGCTCCTAAATTGTGTGACGTCACACAGCAAATTCGTTTCTGCTATGAAAGAAATAGGGAAGAAAAACCAGTATGTTTATGTATGCACGTCTAAATAAATAATACTAATGAGAGGGAAAAGTATATAAGTAACAAAATATATATTTTATTTATAAATTGTAAAAAATAATATTAGAAATATTTTCTTAAATTTCAATCGAATTTCGATCGATCAAATTAATTTGATCAATTAAAATTGTTAACAATTAATCGATTAATTAATCGTTAATTTCCGCAGCCCTAGTATAAAAAACTACGTGATATTAATAAAATTGATTGTTAAGGACTGCCTCTACTTCATTAGATTAAACTCAACTTACGACTATTTAATAAAGAGAAGAGCTGCAGCAGCCCCGGTCGGTATGGGGAAAGGCATGTGAGCGGGCCGGCCGGTGTGCCAAGTGCTGCCAACTTCCCGTCACATCGTGGGCGGCACTTGTTTTTCCTTGCAAACAGCTTGGCTCACCATTACATTAATGCTTTAACCCAATCTGCTATACTGTTTGTGTTCTTTGAAAATTGACGTAATGTTTATACAATTTAATGTATTGTGTTGATTTTTCTCTGAATGCAATATACAGGTCTTGTTAAATACATGTAATACTTTTATTTTCAAGTTAAATTTTTTTCGACATCAGATTACATTTCAGTTTCATATAATATTAAACCTGCCTTCTCCAAGTCATGTTATCTTAAAACGTTGTTCTTATAGCTAGCAGGTGGTGAATGAAACACTCCAAGTTACACTTTTGAAAACAGTGCAGAACGTTTCACGCTTGCCAAAGCATTTGAGTGTGTTAGACAATGAACAGATGGTTGTGTGTTGCAGGAATTTTCTTTCCCTTTAGAAAACAACTAAAAATGGTTTTACCGATATCCATAAATTAGAGAGCATCATTATAAGAACTGAATTATATTAATTAAGTTAGAAATAATTTAAAAAAACACTGTGAAGACAAAAGATGAACAAGTATGAACCGTTATTATAAAGAATAACATGGAAATAATTGAATGACATAAATAATAAGTCGTATTAACTATAATAATGAAAGGCAAACCCCTAACTGACTCATTCCTCAAAAATTCTCCAACTTCCCGTGTAGGTAGAAGTATGAAATTTGGGAAGTTTTTGAGTACACTCCCGCAACGGTAACAGAGAAATAGTTCTGTTTGTCATTGGGTACCGGGGCCCAAAATGCAGTTATTTCCTAATACATGTATATAAACAATATTTTAAATTGTGGCTACTGTGTAAAGGGATGGATCTTGACTAAACTTGGTACCTAAAATCTTGATGGTTTATAATAAATTACTATTGCGCATTGACTTTCTAAGGTCCATTGCTTTGGGGCTGGGGGCCAATTTTTTAATAAACGTTTCAGACTTTTTTCCCATCAAACATTAAACGATCTTAACACATTTTACATATATATCAATTTGATTTAGATTAAAATCTACATGTGTTTTGAACTCTACATCTTGAACGAAGGGCCCCGGGGGCCTTAATGTTATCTTTTTTTCTTATATAGGGTGTATGAATATTATTTTATTCATCTGATTGCCATGAAACTTTGGGAAGAAGTTAAATACGATCATGCAAAGCATTATGGCATAAACAATGTTTAAATATTATTCTATAGAGGCCGGGGGCTAAAAATGTCATTTATCCCTACCATTAAAAATATTTTAAACATTGGCTTCTGGGTAAATGGACTATCAAACATATTACATGAAAACTTGATGTCCCATATTAAAATAATGCTATAGGGCATTCAACTCCTCCTGACCATTTCTTCGGGCCAGGGGGCCCAAAACTCTTTTGTATCGTCATCTTTAAAGACTTTTTCACCTTTTCAATGTAACGCTATCTGGACACTTGTGGACACTTATCTTCATCATGATCCAGATTGAAATCTTCAGATTAATATATCATATAGAATAGGACTGCGGTAAAGCTTTTAAATAAAATACAAAATACAGAAACAAATTGTGTAATGAAAACAATAAATTTGAGATTTATTTTTAAACTAACACGACAGTAAACGTTTCGGCTAATGACGTCATCAGTACAATAAACATAAAATACGTACTTACATAAGTAATGAAATTATATTTGAATCCCTAAAACATACTATATCATACTATAGTTCTTTAAAATAAAAAGAAAGGAAAAACAACAAAATACAATGAAACAGGATATAAGAAAAAGATATTTAAAAATAAAGCTAAAATTTATTGTTTCCATACACAATTAGTTTGTGTATTATTTATTTATTTTTATAAATCTTCAGGCCTCTTTAGCCTTACATCTTGCACTATTTTGCCCCATGTGTCTTTAATGTTATTTTTTCTAATTTACGCTTTATAAATATTCTTAAACAATGGCTACCGGCACCATTTATCAAATCGTCATGAAACTTTGTGTAGTTTTTGAGTGCACTCCTGTAAAGTGTTCTGGCTGGCTTGTGATCAAGCTTGGTACATAATAACTTGTGGCTAAAAACTATAGGGCATTGAAACCCTGCCGTCTAAAAGTTTAACCGGTTTCATTTCGACATTCTACGCGTAATTGTTATGTCGTTTAACAACGTTGAGCATGTTAAACTTTTTTATATTGATGGTTCCATTTTTTTAGAAATTAGGTTTGGCGGATTCCCTGCGCTAACAGAAATCAAAGAACGTACTAATTTCGATGGTAAGACGCCAATTTTAGTCACCATATTGGGGTTTTGAACGGTCTTTGTTTCTTATGGGTCCATCATTTAGAAATTAGGTACGCGTGTCTCAAACGATAACTGAATACTACTTCGCCGCGGCTAAACTCGGGTATATTGCTAGTATAAAAATAAATTATCTACTACTTTACAAACTAGTCAGTCACTCCATGAGATAATTTATATTGTTTAAATATTCACTCTGGAATATTCCACTTCTGTCTGCTCCAGTCCATTTATATATTAAAAAAACAAATTTAAAAAAAATTAATTAATAAATTCAGTTTTGTTCCTTAGAATCTGGTAAAGAAATTAAATGGTTAAGATGAATGTACTCGATATTTTATTGATCCCACTCAACTCGATACTTTAAAGACCCCTCTTAATGAACTCTGTTGGACAGACCCTATCTGATGAGCTGTTTAAAAATGAGCTACATACAATTTTACCGAGTACTTCATTTAAAAGAATCTCATCTTTTGGTTCTTATTGATTCTCCTCATACATGTTTGAGAAATTTTGAAATCCTCAGTCTGGTTAAAGAAAACAATTCCCTTCTTTAACACTGTGGCTGTAACACTACCCATCAAATTGTTACTAATCTACTATAACAATCTTACAATGATCTACCCATCAAATTGTTACTAATCTACTATAACAATCTTACAATGATCTACCCATCAAATTGTTACTAATCTACTATAACAATCTTACAATGATCTACCCATCAAATTGTTACTAATCTACTATGACAATCTTACAATGATCTACCCATCAAATTGTTACTAATCTACTATAACAATCTTACAACGATCTACCCATCAAATTGTTACTAATCTACTATAACAATCTTACAACGATCTACCCATCAAATTATTACTAATCTACTATAACAATCTTACAACGATCTACCCATCAAATTGTTACTAATCTACTATAACAATCTTACAATGATCTACCCATCAAATTGTTACTAATCTACTATAACAATCTTACAATGATCTACCCATCAAATTGTTACTAATCTACTATAACAATCTTACAATGATCTACCAATCAAATTGATACTAATCTACTATAACAATCTTACAACGATCTACCCATCAAATTGTTACTAATCTACTATAACAATCTTACAACGATCTACCCATCAAATTGTTACTAATCTACTATAACAATCTTACAAAGATCTACCCATCAAATTGTTACTAATCTACTATAACAATCTTACAACGATCTACCCATCAAATTGTTACTAATCTACTATAACAATCTTACAACGATCTACCCATCAAATTGTTACTAATCTACTATAACAATCTTACAACGATCTACCCATCAAATTGTTACTAATCTACTATAACAATCTTACAACGATCTACCCATCAAATTGTTACTAATCTACTATAACAATCTTACAACGATCTACCCATCAAATTGTTACTAATCTACTATAACAATCTTACAACGATCTACCCATCAAATTGTTACTAATCTACTATAACAATCTTACAACGATCTACCCATCAAATTGTTACTAATCTACTATAACAATCTTACAATGATCTACCCATCAAATTGTTACTAATCTACTATAACAATCTTACAATGATCTACCCATCAAATTGTTACTAATCTACTATAACAATCTTACAATGATCTAGCCATCAAATTGTTACTAATCTACTATAACAATCTTACAATGATCTACCCATCAAATTGTTACTAATCTATTATAACAATCTTACAATGATCTACCCATCAAATTGTTACTAATCTACTATAACAATCTTACAATGATCTACCCATCAAATTGTTACTAATCTACTATAACAATCTTACAATGATCTACCCATCAAAATGTTACTAATCTACTATAACAATCTTACAACGATCTACCCATCAAATTGTTACTAATCTACTATAACAATCTTACAACAATCTACCCATCAAATTGTTACTAATCTACTATAACAATCTTACAACAATCATGTTTCTAGGAGGAAAATAAAATATTTTGAGATGAAAGAAATTGCAAAAATGATAAACGTATATTTTTAGCCAACATTCCATAATTTTATTTTGTTAAATAAAACCTTGATAAATATCATCCTCCAAACCCTCATATAAGGTCATTGACCTTAACATGAGAAAGATGATAAAGTGGGTGTAGGTGTTGTTCCCTGGAGATCTCTGTGCTAGTCTGTCACTCTGAAAGGCTAATTTCAACCAGGCGCTGACGTCATGCGCCAGGGGAGGTAATGAGAGGGAGAATCGTCTTGTGTATGTTGTGAATATCATCTGAAACATCAAGAGAGTGTTAAAACTGTGTTTAATATATAGTCAGTATCTAGCAATTAATATAAGTTAATTGAAGGTTTAACAATATTTGCACATTTCTATTTGAACTATCAATTACATCTTCAACTATTAATTTATAAAAATTAAATTATATTTTATCCCACAATAATTTCATTGAAACCGTGTTTACAGTCGTACGATTGTTCAACGTAATGTCGTTTCTGTATTGCATTACCTTTCAAGCAACAGAAGCAATATATAATGATGAGCTCTATTTCAACATATGGGTGGCTTCTGGTCTACTGTTCTGTATCATATAATCAGTGTTGGATGGTCTGTATCCAAGGGCGGATTAAGATTGCACGGGGCCCCTGGCTGCAATTCAAACTGGGGCCCTATCCAGCCAACGTCCCTTTAAATAAAATGATTACTAGCAGCTAATATAAGACTGTTACTTGTAACTAAATAGTCCATTTGTTCCTTGCTTATATTTTGTCTGTACTACGGGATCGGCCTTCCCAGCCAAAAAGATTATTCATGAATAAAAAAAAGGTAAAAAAAGGATTTTTAAAAACCACGTTTTTATAAGTAGACTAAAAAGAATAAAATAATGTAAAACTTTAAAGTGTAGTTGTCTCCATATATTATGACTAAAAACGTCGGGCGGGTGCTTATGAGGTTTAACATATGCAGCTCACTCATTCCCTCACGTACAGATCTCTCTTTATCATTCTAAATTATAAATCTTTAATTTTTATACCAAACACCCGCCCACGTTTTAAATCATATTAAATCAAACTACTTGAACTAATAAATTTTAAATTATTTTCTTCTTTTTAGTCCACTAATAGAAACGTGGTTTTTAAAAATCTTCCCTTTACCTCTATTTATTTTACCAAACACCTCATCAGCGCCGGCCCAACGTTTAACAACAAAGCGATGAGGTCACGGGGTGAACTCGGCACGTGAAATTAAACTACGGCAGGTGGCTACATATGCTTATATAAAGATAAACTAAGAAATGCATTAATTTATTTACGGTACACTCGATCGACCTGAAATTTTGAAACAATGTATTGTCATCCAAGATCTATCTGTGGTAAAATTTTGAGCTCTCTAGGACCATTAAAAGTGGTTTAATTTTACGTTGGCGAATTTGACAAATTGCGGACTGACAGACACGAAAGCAAGTATATAATAAATATATAGATAAAATAAAAAGTTCAATAATTTTAAAATGGTACATTCGATCGATCTGAACTTTTAATGCAATGCATTGTCATCTAAGATCTATCTGTGGTAAAATTTTGAAATCTCTAGGACCATCAGAAGTGGTTTAATTTTACGTTGGCAGATTTGATAAATTGTGGACCGACAGGAACGAAAGCGAACACGAAGAAATATTTGTTTTCCGATATCCTAAAATTGACTGTAAAAAGACAAATTAAAAAAGAATACACCGCAGGGAATAGATCCCGGAACGCTTGCACCACAAGCCTACATTCCTCCATATGACCACGAGAACTTGACGGAAATTGTAAATTTTAAAAATATAAACAATATTCTTTAATATTTTCTCTTATTGAGCCTATCAAATCAGGTTTTTCGATTACTAAGACTATCGGGTCCGAAAAGCGATCAGATCAGTAGATAGGATTTCATTAATTTATTTAATTTATAGTATTTTCAGGGATACATGCAAACATTTGTACACCTTTATTTTAAAATATACTAAGTTTGAGGGCCCCTAAATCATCGGGGGCCCCTGGCTTTAGCCCGTTCACACCCCCCCCCCTAAATCCGCCATAGTCTGTATCACATGTTGTGTGTTGAATGTTCTGTATTATTTGATTTGTGTTGAAGACAAATTGTTCACAAAATACTGTTTATTTGCGTGCACCCCCCCCCCTTTTCTCACAAGTAATGACCAGTAAATCAAATTAGCGAATATTAAAATTGTTGGTTTTAACATGTCATGTCCTGTACAATTTTTATTTGATTAACAATTTTACACCCCAAGGTTCTCTCCATGTCAGAACCATTTTATTTGTTTGTTGCTTTGTGTTTGTGTTGTTTTGTGTTTGTGTGGCTTTGTGTTTGTGTGGCTTTGTGTTTGTGTGGCTTTGTGTTTGTGTGGCTTTGTGTGTGTGTGGCTTTGTGTTTGTGTGGCTTTGTGTTTGTGTGGCTTTGTGTGTGTGTGGCTTTGTGTGTGTGTGGCTTTGTGTTTGTGTGGCTTTGTGTTTGTGTGGCTTTGTGTTTGTGTGGCTTTGTGTGTGTGTGTGGCTTTGTGTGTGTGTGGCTTTGTGTGTGTGTGGCTTTGTCTGTGTGTGGCTTTGTGTGTGTGTGTGGCTTTGTGTGTGTGTGGCTTTCTGTTTGTGTGGCTTTGTGTTTGTGTGGCTTTGTGTTTGTTTGGCTTTGTATTATAGCAGGTCTGGGGCTAAAATTCTTTAAAATAAGAATTAATTAGTAAAACTTAACGACAACAAACATGAATTAACTTTTGAAAAGAAGTAGATTTTTATATCATTATATCGAAGGTAATTTTTTTAAAATTGTATTTAGGCATCGAAATTGTGAGAGAGGGGTCCCGCAATTCATCACACTCTAAGATTAAACAAATTGATTTATTCGAACAACACTACAATTTGAACAGAAGCAGTCTTCTATAATCCCAGGCCACACGATTTATGCTTTAGTGACTCCATTCAGAATTTATTATATTTCATTTTTAAATTAAATGAATAATTCGTATTAATATAAATTAAATACAATTTGCTTTGCATGTATTAACAAAAGATCATTTTAAAATTATATATTTACACTTATAAAAGGTAAAAACTATCAGAAAAGTGACGTGCAAGAGACGTGTTGTTGTGTTGACATTGTATGAGCACGGGACTGTATGAGTATGAAACTCGTGAATTTTATTGTGAAATGAACTCATGCGTGGTCGTGAATTCAGAGAGAGAGACAGTTGTTACACAGACCACAAGCTGTTGATGTCTTGTTACACAGACCACAAGCTGTTGATGTCTTGTTTCTTACAGTTAGACTATTGCATGATAGACTAAAAGAGAGTGTGAGAAGTTGACCAAGGATCAAGACCCTTACTATTACAAGGTGTCAGAAGTACTGACTCCATAACTACTACATGGTGTCAGAAGTACTGACTCCATAACTACTACATGGTGTCAGAAGTACTGACTCCATAACTACTACATGGTGTCAGAAGTACTGACTCCATAACTACTACATGGTGTCAGAAGTACTGACTCCATAACTACTACATGGTGTCAGAAGTACTGACTCCATAACTACTACATGACGGTACAAAACTTTCAAGAAATCCACTTATTGCTTGAGCGATGTTTAAAATATCCGAAATTCCTTTATTATCCAACAGTTAAACCAAGGGATGAAGTTATCGTTATGCCTGGCCTCATTATTTAAGAATAAAATCGAGTTGGTCGAGATGCAGAAATGTAATATTATCAGCTGGTAAAGGCAGTGCGGTGAAGTCAATTCTAAAAATGTCCCTTTACTGACGCCCGATATTGACTTCCGGTCGTAGCGGCCTTGTACAACGGCATTTCTCCCATTACCCTCCCCTTAGAATGTTTATCAAAAAGTGGCTCCCATTTGATTTCCCATTCCCCAATAAAGGGGAAATTAAACAACCCGTAAAAACAAAGTTTTTGACTATAAATCTCTTATATATTATACATAACTAAAAGTATTGATTATGTTCAATATAATACGTACCTCGCGACAAACATTTACAATGTGAACGTGACTGAACATCCTTACTGTTAAACACGGGGATGTGGTCATCGATGGCTGGAGTGAACATCCAGTGACCCGTGGGGGTCAACTATAGCCGACGGCGACATAGAGATACATAGAGATAAAATAAAAAAATGCATTAATTAAATTACGGTACATTCGATAGAGCTGAAATTTTGATACAATGCATTGTTAGGTGACACAAGTCTGTGTACAAAATTTCACTTCGATAGCATCTAGGCAAGTGGTTCATTTTCGACTTTTATTTTTCCGCGGATCACGAAAGACAGAGAGACAAGACGGTGAGGTTAAATAAGGGATTTGAAAATACAAATAAATTCGCATTCAAATTGTTTCGTATCTACACTGGGTCACAATAAATTATCTTTTTTTTAAAAAACATCATTTCAAATCAATTAGAAAAGTTTGTCAAACATTTATCAAAATAACTTCCAATATTTGAATGATAGAAACATTTTATCTTATGTTACTTATTACCTACGCCACTTCAACACAACGACATAAAATATTTAAAGATAAAGAAAATGAATCATCAGGCACAATCTGGATGTTTACTTATACGAATTCAAAATATTAACAAGTGCATTTTAAACTCTAAACTAATTTAAGGCTGTTATATTAATAAAATTTGGCGATGTCTTCAACTGAAAATTTTGCAATAATGACGATTATTGAAATTTCCTAAAAATTCATTAAAATTATTTTTTTCAAGAAATCTCTGCCCAAGATTCTTAACATTCTTGAACATAAAAAGAGGTTTTAAACTATACTTTTTATAAAAAGTTTCCCTTTGAATAAATCTCTATAAGCGACGTCATATTTTGTCTGCTCGTTTCATTATCTCTTTACTGCTATTATCCATTTACCGTAAACATCTCAATAAACAAGCATGCTTAAAGAAACACGGGAAATAAATTTACTTGATGCGATCATAATAAGATCTATCAATAAAAATGTACAGCCAGCCTATCATGTAGAGAGATAAAATAACAACAGCAATCCATACACCAAAAATGTACAGCCAGCCTCTCATGTAGAGAGATAAAATAACTACAGCAAGCCATACACCAAAAATGTACAGCCAGCCTCTCATGTAGAGAGATAAAATAACTACAGCAAGCCATACACCAAAAATGTACAGCCAGCCTCTCATGTAGAGAGATAAAATAACTACAGCAAGCCATACACCAAAAATGTACAGCCAGCCTCTCATGTAGAGAGATAAAATAACTACAGCAAGCCATACACCAAAAATGTACAGCCAGCCTCTCATGTAGAGAGATAAAATAACTACAGCAAGCCATACACCAAAAATGTACAGCCAGCCTCTCATGTAGAGAGATAAAATAACTACAGCAAGCCATACACCAAAAATGTACAGCCAGCCTCTCATGTAGAGAGATAAAATAACTACAGCAAGCCATACACCAAAAATGTACAGCCAGCCTCTCATGTAGAGAGATAAAATAACTACAGCAAGCCATACACCAAAAATGTACAGCCAGCCTCTCATGTAGAGAGATAAAATAACTACAGCAAGCCATACACCAAAAATGTACAGCCAGCCTCTCATGTAGAGAGATAAAATAACTACAGCAAGCCATACACCAAAAATGTACAGCCAGCCTCTCATGTAGAGAGATAAAATAACTACAGCAAGCCATACACCAAAAATGTACAGCCAGCCTCTCATGTAGAGAGATAAAATAACTACAGCAAGCCATACACCAAAAATGTACAGCCAGCCTCTCATGTAGAGAGATAAAATAACTACAGCAAGCCATACACCAAAAATGTACAGCCAGCCTCTCATGTAGAGAGATAAAATAACTACAGCAAGCCATACACCAAAAATGTACAGCCAGCCTCTCATGTAGAGAGATAAAATAACTACAGCAAGCCATACACCAAAAATGTACAGCCAGCCTCTCATGTAGAGAGATAAAATAACTACAGCAAGCCATACACCAAAAATGTACAGCCAGCCTCTCATGTAGAGAGATAAAATAACTACAGCAAGCCATACACCAAAAATGTACAGCCAGCCTCTCATGTAGAGAGATAAAATAACTACAGCAAGCCATACACCAAAAAAATGTGATTGAGAGAGTTGGAGATCTTCCAAAAACAATTTGAAGCATAATTATTGAGCCAAGGAGGCACAGGTTCTGATTCTGTCACATTTCTGTAGCTTTCATTAAATTTCATGTAAATGTATTTTGAGAATAGTCTAGTATTCCCTTTAACGACGAAAGATCTCCCCCCCCCCTCCCCCTAAAACCAAGATTCTTTCTTCTTGACACATTGGTTTACTATATTAGCGTGATCGTTGTTAAAATAGAGGTAAGTGGAGACAACCCAATTTGTTCTTTGACTTATTAAGATGGAGTTAACCTAAAATGAGAAGTAGTCTGTAATAGCTGTAAGTCTAGAATGACTAGAGCTGTCAGTGGGACCATCGTATCTAATACTTACAGTTTATCGAAGAGAGGAGCCTATAACAGCCAACTCTATCTAAGATCAATTGCAAAGATAACGTGCCAAATAAATTATTCAAAGCACGGGTCACAAACCATTAGGTCGCGACCCACAAGGAGGGTTCTCTGAGCGGTCCCCACATTATACAGTAAACTAAAACAAATTCGCCGGACTGCGATTAATTTGTTTTAAATATTGTTTTGAATCTGAAATGAACTGAATCGTATTTTTGAATTCAAACATGAAATCAGTTTCCATTGGAATTTCAAGGGTATCAAGATAGTTCGGTATATTTTGATGGCATTGCTTGACTGAGTAGCTTATCCAGCCGATATATTATAACAGCAACAAATAGACTTCAATGAAAGGAAGCGTACATTATTGCATTACGTGTTTAGCTCGCAGTGTTTCTGTGACGAGGAAAATAAACCTTGAAACCATTGCAATGTTTTAGAAAATATTTACTGTGGTAGAGGAATATGAATACGTAATAAACGACAATTTGAAGGCAGATATTACTGGGCATCTTGAAGGCAGATATTACTGGGCATCTTGACAGCAGATATTACTGGGCATCTTGAAGGTAGATATTATTGGGCATCTAGAATCCCACGTAGATGAACTCCCTGAGCTGAAAAAAAATATATCCATTCTGTGCTTACCTTGATTTAGCCCTTGATTTAGCCATTGATTTAGCCCTTGATTTAGCCATTGATTTAGCCCTTGATTTAACCCTTGATTTAGCCCTTGATTTAGCACTAGATTTAGCACTAGATTTAGCCTTTGATTTAGCCCTTGATTTAGCACTAGATTTAGCACTAGATTTAGCCTTTGATTTAGCCCTTGATTTAGCCTTTGATTTAGCCATTGATTTAGCCTTTGATTTAGCCCTTGATATGCTCTTGGATTTGTGGAATGAATCTTCAGCACACTAGTTTTTAAATGAAAATTTGCTCACACAATTTTGGTGTGTTATGTATCATTCATATCCACATGTGACGATATTTGCCTTTCGAGTTTTAGTTCAATTTGTGTCTAGCGAGAGTGCTGACAGTGACATGAGGTTGGCGTTTACTTAAACTCACCCGTGAATTTTCAGGATGTTAATAACTGCCGTTTTCAACCAGCGCCTACATTTTTAAGAAACATAATTTAAATTAAAGTAATAGTTAATATCTTTGATTATTTGTTTTTTTAAATTAATTTATTGAAAACTTCTTTGTTCAATTGTGTTGGTCACGTGTTACTGTCTCGTCATCCGAAAAAAATTGAAAACCCTGATTTAAAGGATTAAATAGAATATAGAGAATTTAGTAGACACACTTATTTAGTTATACTTTATTGTCTTACTTCTTTAATGAGTATCATTCAACTAACTAAGTATCATTCAACTAACTAAGTATCATTCAACTAACTAAGTATCATTCAACTAACTAAGTATCATTCAACTAACTAAGTATCATTCAACTAACTAAGTATCATTCAACTAACTAAGCAATAGATTATAATCAATATCGGAACATAGGGAAATGATAGAATATGTATTATTTTGCTCGTGTGAAATTAGGTTCATATTTCCAAAGTAAAAAATTAACAACAATTGCATGAGAATCCAACCCAAACATGAACACTTATAAAATTGAGAATTCATCAAAAACACACTGAAAATGGAACACGCCATGTCCGTCAAATTAAAAATGTGGCTAACTTTGTGTATTTCTTGCGTTTCCATTTATCTGGGTCTTACACCCTCCTCGTATCGGTTATAGATAATTACTGTCAAATAGATCTATAGATCTATGTCCATTTATCTGGGTCTTACACCCTCATTGTATCGGTTATAGATAATTACTGTCAAATAGATCTATGTCCATTTATCTGGGTCTTACACCCTCCTCGTATCGGTTATAGATAATTACTGTCAAATAGATCTATAGATCTATGTCCATTTATCTGGGTCTTACACCCTCCTCGTATCGGTTATAGATAATTACTGTCAAATAGATCTATAGATCTATGTCCATTTTAAGAAAGTGCTTAACAATAACAACAGTGAGTAAACGTATAAAAAATATTGGAGGTTTTCTTTTCATGGAAAGAAGGCCAAGAAAATTGATGCAAGAAAGAACTGTCATGGACAATAATGCCACAATTCATTATTCTAATCAATTCTGACTGATGATTGTCGTATTAAAAACACAACGCATCATTTCTTTACGTCCTTGGACCTGAGCTTATCTCCTAACGCCTCAGTTCTCTTACGATCTCTGGCAGGCTCTAACGCCCTGATTTGTGCGTCACTGCAGTCTGCCAAGCGAAAAGAATAACGACCCATTCTCCCCCCCCCTCACACGCCCTCGGCCTCTGTAGAAATAGCCTCCACTGACCACCAGGACCGTCAGTGCGTCGTTTCACCTGACCACGGATATAGAGCCGCCTGCAACCATTCAGTTTACCACTGTTTTGTTTACCAACGGACATTCATTGATGTGTTTATAAATATTAGACGTTTCAGCGAGTTGTTTCTTATGTGGTGTTAATTAAATAAAGATTTGCCTGTAGAGCATAAAAGTGTTAATTAGTTGCTAAAAAAAATCATAGCGAAATTAAATTCTTTAAAATATTCGTGTTATTTGCTATTAAAATATAACGTATCTTAAATAATCTTAAGGCAGTTTGTGATATAAGCTAATATTCGCGACTTCTTTTTCTTTTTAAATAAATTCAATAAAGAATCTCATTTATCCTTCTAGCTTTTCCTCTGTAACTATTCCAGAAATTCAGCTCTGCCTTTTGTTCTCAAGTTAAGATAGTCCCTATAAACCCTTATTTAAAACTACCGCTTACTTATTGCTCAAAGAGGAAAGGTTTTTAAAGGCTAGTATACCCTTAAAACTATGGCTCTCTGTTTAATAAAGTTAATAAATTGCATGCCACCTAGGAAGAACTGTTGATTTGTGAATACAACAACGCTTTTTTCTCTTATAGAGATCAGGTGCTAATGTTTAAATAAGTGAGCCTGAATATGGAAAAGGGGGGGGGGAGAGAATGATATTGTTATTAATTCTGTAGTTAAGTGGGGTTTTCAATTAAAAGAAAATCTAGTGGAACAAGTGCTGTCTTACTCGACGCAGTAGATATAGTGGCAGAAGTGTTTTCTTAAATGAGGTAGTAAATGTAGTGGTAGAAGTGATGTCTGACTGTCTGACCTAAGACAGTAAATGTAGTGGTAAATGTGCTGTCTGATATTTGACAGTAGATGTAGTGGTATTAGTAATGTCTGACCTAAGACAGTAGATGTAGTGGTAGTGGTAATGTCTGACCTAAGACAGTAGATGTAGTGGAAGAGTGATGTATCTTATATACAGAGATACCGTAATTTGATTTTTACCAGAAGGGAAACTTTTAAAACTCTAAAATTGAAGTTGTATTGCAACCAAAATAAATTGTAGCTTATAGTGTTTCACGCGACTATACAATGGCGTCTTTACGGTAAAAACTTCAATTGGCTTGTCTGAAAGTCTTGTTTAAATTTGTCATAATAAATTACATATTCATCAATATATTCACTTTCATTAGTGTAAAATACCTTTTCATAATGATCATACTTTGAATTTGTTATCCCATAAAATAAGCTTTTTGTAGTTTTATTTTAAAATACTATTTAACAACAACAACACGTATGTCCTTGACCTTTACAGTGGTACTAACACAAACGTCATCTTAAAATTGATAGATAGGGATTTCTAAATGACAGTAATAGAGTTCAGGTCACAAACATTTAAGAACAGCTGATTTAGAATATAAGGGAAATAACTGAAATGCCCCAGCTTGTGACGTATTGATGACTGACCACTCGGACAGCTAGCTCCAAAAACAACGGTTTGCCATTAGCTCCATCTTGTTCTCAACACTTGTCGTATGATGATCGGCCCAGATAAAAACATATTTATTGAAGTATGAAGGACGCGGCTGTATGTGGTGCACTGTATCATATGCTTGCCTAAGAAGGACTGTATCACCGTTTGTGGTCTATCCCTGGTGGTACTTTGGTTACGTACCCCAAAATCTACATGTCCTTCGACTCCATTTTGATCAAACTGTTAAATCTGTCTTAAATAAATTCACATGCTACTCCAATATTTAAAATAAAGCAACTTGACTTCCTAAAAAATCTTCATACAAATGAGGATTAATTAGCATGCTATACAATTAACAACATAAAATATCCACCACTTCCTAGAGAAAAAATCTACTTATTTACTGACTCTCAAATGTTAAGTACAAAACTCACTTTGTGAGAACCCTTTCTGTTTAACTCAGCATTATTTATAGTAAAAATGTGTGGAGTAGTAAGAAGAGCGATTCATGACAAGAAAAGAGATTGGCCTCGGAACAAAGAAATATGGATTGGAATAGATGGAGTCTCACATAATGAAATTAGTGACAGTTAAATACAAGAATAGGATAGGATTGTGCTTAAATGTTTAAAAAATTCAGGTTTAAAATATTTCACCATACATTTATATTTAAGCTGCAGCATTTAATATCTCTAGATGTAGATTTCTTTATTGAAGGTAAATATTAACATGATTACAATTCTTAATGGAAGCCTAACATAAAATCAAGACCCTGTTTTCAAGCTAATATTTTAGGGGAGGGTATTAACCACAAGGGGCCGTCCATAAATGACGTCAAGCACCTAGGGGGGAGGGGAGTCACCTTTTTGTGACGATGCGTGACGAGGGGGAGGGAGGGGGGTTGAAGAAATGTGACGTAACATCAAATGAAATATTTGGTCGCTTACAATTAATTTAATGACTTTTTTTTTCTTTTAAAACATCAGTGCTTCTCAAAGTGCCGGTCCGTAGGCCATCAGACGCCGGTTGGCGTAAGTTATCATGAAATGAAAAATTAATCTAATTATAATCCTTAAGTTTGAGAACCTACAAGAGAACGTATAAAATTGTTACCCTGCATCGTTTGACTGTTGACATCAAAACATGTGTGATGTAACCGCAGCTCCGTTTGGTTTTCTTACGGCAGGAGTCGGGGAATTTTTTTGCCAGTTACCCCAAAATATACAAGTTAATGTGTGCGTTACCCCCCCCCACTCTAGGTCCTGCCCACATGACCCGGGCGGGGATTTGGGGGAGCGTCGTTAGCCCTCCCCCCCCCGAAAATGCCACTGTTGAGTTTTACAAGCATGACAAGTGTCTAAAAATGATCTGAATAGGATTGTGAACATATTTTAAGTCAAAACGACTCGGAATATCCATTTTTTAAATTTTTTATTTTTAAATTTTTTTGTGGGGGGGGGGTGGATCTATTTGATACCATTATGAACGTTTTAAGTTTGATATAATTGTTCGAATGGTTTTTGGTCTAACGCACCTGGCAATTCTAGATATAATAGTATTCATTAACTTTATTGAATGCATCAAATTCTTGACATCGCAATTCGAGAGTAGCACAAAACAACTTTTTTTCTTAGCTCAGTTTTTAAGGCATTAATTTTAAAAATCACAGGAAGGATACTTGATACAGTCAAGTCATGTGGATTAAGATTATTGTCACTCGTGTCAATATAAATGAAAGTAGGGTGGATTTAGGTGTGTTCGTATAGTACGTAGGTAAGAAATCTGCATAGTTGTCAAATTTTTTAAAAATGCATTTTCTGGAAGGAACCGGTTCAATAGTGGACATATGTTCGAAGCGTACACGTACAAATTGTACACATAACGTATTTTAATATATCTAGCGGATGCAGTGGATGTTATATGTCCCAAATGAGTCTGCATTACCCTCAAGAGTTCACTTTGACCCCAGATGGGGTAATTTACCCCTGTTCGCCGACCTCTTTCTTACGGGATGCCCGACAGTCAATTGAGGGATTTTTTAAAAATACACTTGAAAAATATCATTTTAAATATATATTTTTTTTCTAAACAACGAAGTTAACCTTAACCGTGATGATTAAAAGTCAATGTTTAATTTGCATGCATTAAAATAAAATATAATCTAAGGATGTTAACACAGTTTGTTTTTGAAGGCCGGTTAAACGTTTTTAAAAAACGGACCGGTTCAATCGGATGCCTAAAAATTAAAATTATAAAAGTTTATGTTAATATTATTATTAACCCAAAAGAAGCGGATTATAGCGAATTTATATGCCCTTAATGATTCAGCATTACCTACAAGACTTCCCTTTTTACCCCAAATGAGATAATATACCGCTGTTCACCGACCCCTCTGTTAAACCGCCCGATAGCGGTAGCCATGTATTTTTCATTAGTTTATAAACTCAAGACAATGCAACAATTTAAACACGCCTCGTCCATTGGTGGCATTATATTTACAAATCTTGTGTGACGTACTTGAAATCATGAAAAAAAAGAAGAAAAAAAAACTCGTGAGCTTCGGAGTAAAAAGTTATGATAATATGGGATATTTTATTAACGTCATAGTATTTTTCAGTCTTCAACTTGCAGGAAATACTGTATTTTGCGACGCACAAGATGACACCCTACTTTCCTGCACAAATGTGGGGTTCGTACAGTACTCGCCATATTCCTCTTCCAGCGCATACCAAATAATTTTTAGAAAACTTGAGATTTGATATCAATTTGGTAATTTTAGATCAAATGCCTTTGACGTGCATATACATAGCAGTAAAACTGTCATTATAAGTTCGAAATCAATTTGAGGAATTTTCCTGTATCTATATATTCTAGGTCTGACAAGAATGAAAAGATCCTTGTAATATCAATAATCACATTCGCGAGCTTGAAGGTTAATCACATCAAAGGGTTTTTGACATTACCGCTGCATTGTTCGTTAGCTGTTTTGCTATGCCCTGGCAACTAAACAAATTTTAAAAAGAATTATTACATAAAACAAGCCGAATTCATACTTAATCTGATAGGGCTTTAAGCCATCTGGGGCCTCATTATGCTATCGCGTCAATACAGGGAAAATCACGTCAAAACGGGAAAAGATTGCACCGGTACCTGGTGAAATCTAAAAATTCCTTCCGGTCGTCTAATACGAACAAGTTTGAGAAGCACTGGCTAACAATTTATTTAAGTACCTTTTACATAGCTTCACGTCTGTTACGATATTAAAATGCAGACCTACACTAAAATTAAATAAATACTTAAATGACAAAAAAGTGATTTTAAACATACTTATTTTTTCAAATAGAAAAAAGTTGTTTTTTTTTGTTTTGTTTTTTTAAATTGTTGTTTTTTGTTGCTTTTTTGGGGGTTGGGGGTCAAAGCTTTGTGAATTATTTTTGGAGGGGGGGTCTAACTTTTTGTGACGACGCGTGACGAGGGGGGGGAAGGGGGTGAAAAATCGTCCAAAATCGCGTGACGTCATTTATGGACTGGCTCTAACGGTAACCATCAACGCTTTGAGGGGTCTCTTGTTGTTGTTGGATATTTCCCGCATGCTTGTCAAAACAAAATGTGTTTTTCGTCAAGCGATTTTAAAGCTGCTGTCAGAGCTTAGCGTGACGTATGATAAACAGTTGTTGGAGACACTTAGGGGGATAACTTCGAAATTTATCTTATAAATAGGGGTTGAAGGTCGTGATTGTGAAAGATGTCTCATTGTATTTATCCTCCTAGATATGAAAGAAAGTATCATTTAATGTTTAGCTCTAAAGCGTGAACTTCAAAAAAAATAATTTCCGCTCTTAACATAACGCAAATATTTTATAAGCGCAATATATTCTATTTTTTTACGCACTAGTATATTTCACAGCATCCTTTTAAATGAACATGATATTGATAAAGGCCACAGATTCACGTAACTAGGTAGTAAAATGTCAAACCTCGGGAGACTCAACAACAGAAACAGAAACAAAAACACATACAGCCACTGCTCTCAATGCCTTCAACATCTGGTTCTACAAGACACTCATCAGGACAACAAACTAAAGCTGTAATAAAGTCTGCATATTACCAGTCCTAACGTATGTCTGTGAAAGCTGGAAGGTAACAAAGCAAACAGACCAACAAATCAACGCTTTTAAAAATAAAAGACATTGAAAAATCATCGTACATTATTTGATGGTCCGAATAAAGACATCTGCAGCTGGAAGAACATTTCTGGCACAGAATATATACATTGACCATTAGAATAAGCAGGTGGCCAAAACATCGGCCATGTTTTTTTTGATAGACAGCTCCAGGCTACACCCAACAGACCCTCACATGGCAACCATAGGGCAAGACTATCTCAACAGACCCTCACATGGCAACCAGAGGGCAAGACTATCTCAACAGACCCTCACATGGCAACCAGAGGGCAAGACTATCTCAACAGACCCTCACATGGCAACCAGAGGGCAAGACTATCTCAACAGACCCTCACATGGCAACCAGAGGGCAAGACTATCTCAACAGACCCTCACATGGCAACCAGAGGGCAAGACTATCTCAGCAGACCCCCACATGGCAACCAGAGGGCAAGACTATCTCAACAGACCCTCACATGGCAACCAGAGCGAAAGACTATCTCAGCAGACCCTCCCATGGCAACCAGAGAGCAAGACTATCTCAACAGACCCTCACATGGCAACCAGAGGGCAAGACTATTTCAACAGACCCTCACATGGCAACCAGAGGGCAAGACTATCTCAACAGACCCTCACATGGCAACCAGAGGGCAAGACTATCTCAGCAGACCTTCCCATGGCAACCAGAGAGCAAGACTATCTCAACAGACCCTCACATGGCAACCAGAGGGCAAGACTATCTCAACAGACCCTCACATGGCAACCAGAGGGCAAGACTATCTCAACAGACCCTCACATGGCAACCAGAGGGCAAGACTATCTCAACAGACCCTCACATGGCAACCAGAGGGCAAGGGGAGACTACGTAGGCCAAGAGTTATGTTACGAAAAACAATCAACAAATAAAACAAAATTCCAGGTCTTCACACATTCTTCACACATTCCAAGATCTTCATAGAGCTGAAACAAAGCGACAGGGCTAAAAAAAAACTTTGTGACTTGTGGGTCGAACGAGAAATTAGTCAAACAATCATTTACTTATTCCCATATTATATGATGAAATAAATCTTTGGTGTAAACGGCGGTGGGACTGTAGAAAATGAATAAAGTTCAAGAGAGTAAATCAAGTAACAATTTGCCCTTGGGGTGACCTATAGCGCTAATACGACGCTACTAGAACGTGTTTTGTTTCAATCATGTTCTCCGTCCTATTGGCGCCATAGAACATGAATACCTTAGCCTAACCTTATAATATGAGCTCCGACATCCGAAATGAATCATTTTGGCTGGCTTTGCCTACTTTATCATGTTAACATTAAAATATGGGCGGGGTTTCAAAACATTATAACAACGTCAAAATGAACTTTACTATTTGGAGGTCTAATTGGCTTATTAGTTGTTAAACTAAAAATGTTGTGTAAGTATGAGGGAACAAGATACACATTTAGTCTGTGCAATGTATTTCCTTTGACATAAGATTTATATTTAGCATGTTGTAAACCTGGTTATAAATTGCACTGCCTTCAGGTTACACTGACATTAATATATTGTTATAAATTACAATGCCCTGAGGTTACACTGACATTAATATATTGTTATAAATTACACTGCCTTAGGTTACACTGACATTAATATATTGTTATAAATAACACTGCCCTGAGGTTACACTGACATTAATATATTGTTATAAATTACACTGCCCTGAGGTTACACTGACATTAATATATTGTTATAAATTACACTGCCCTGAGGTTACACTGACATTAATATATTGTTATAAATTACACTGCCCTTAGGTTACACTGACATTAATATATTGTTATAAATTACACTGCCTTCAGGTTACACTGACATTAATATATTGTTATAAATTACACTGCCCTTAGGTTACACTGATATTAATATATTGTTATAAATTACACTGCCCTTAGGTTACACTGATATTAATATATTGTTATAAATTACACTGCCTTCAGGTTACACTGACATTAATATATTGTTATAAATTACACTGCCTTGAGGTTACACTGACATTAATATACTGTTATAAATTACACTGCCCTTAGGTTACACTGATTTTAATATATTGTTATAAATTACACTGCCCTTAGGTTACACTGACATTAATATATTGTTATAAATTAGATGTTAAATCACTGACAAGACTATTGTATACTCGCATCCGATTTACTACAAATTTGTCGTAAAAAGTGTTATGAAATTAAATGTTAAATTTAAACTGCTTCAAAAAATTTAAAAGTAAAATACGTTATGAAAATCTCCCCCCCCCCGTAAAAAAAGGCACCCCCCTCTTTTATGTGTTGTAGGTTGTAACCGATACAAGAATGTTGAATATGTATTTCTATTAACACCAAATTATTATTTCAGATATTTCTTTTAAAATCAAATGTTCTCTGTTAGGAAATAGAAAGCGTAAATGGACTCATCTAGTTTCTATTAACATAAATTGTAGTATTTCTCTGAATAGTTTCACAGCTGTTGACATTCTGCCAATGGAGTTCAAACGATTAAATTCGGCATTTCAAATATGGAAGCCATGTGACCCGAAAAGTGACCTCTTCTTCCTCAACGTTATTCTTTTTTCAGACCCCGATGTTTTCTATTGTAATTCAACATTTGACAGCTTCTCCTGCTGGACAGCCACACTAGCTGGCCACACAGCTATTACCCAATGTCCAGACAGTTTTTCAACAAATTACTCTGGTGAGTACAGATTAAAATACATTTTAATAACATTTTTTTTAAAATTATTTTTTGCCAGTAATAAAACTTTTTATATTTGAAATGGGGTAAAGAATATATATACATTAGTGTATTACCCGTCAAAAGAGACGGAAGTTTTCAAAATAAATACATTTCAGCTGAAATCTATTTATTCTGAAAAAATACACATCAGAATCATCATATAATATATATTTACGCTCAATTATGTGGCCTAACGCTAAGGGACATCACATTGCTCTTTTTACATTGGATAATCATTTTGGTTTCCAGATTAACATTAAACACCCTCCACACTAGTATTAATTGAACAATTTCATGCGGACTTTCGAAAATAATTATATTTTGGTGCAGTAATTTGGTGCGTTGCTTTCTAAAATTTCTCGCCGTAAAAAGATATTATATGACGTCATTGTTTTAGCTAATATTTTAATTTTGGAAAAGGGAACGATGTTAAAAGAGGATTTGATGATTGTTAATTATAAAATACTTTGTGTACCTTTCAGGAATATTTCGTATTTATCATACAAAGATAAGTTACTTGGGCTTTTGAAAATGTTGGGCGACTTAGGCGCCCTAAAAAATAGTTGGCGCCTCAGGCGCCACGGCGCCGCAGCACAACCTAGTCATATATATATTTACGCTCAATTATTGCTGACTGACTGTGGCCTAACGCTAAATCATAATCCTTTTGGTTTCCAGATTAACATTAACCAAACAACGCACGAACCTATGACGTCAGCATTTGTGTTGTAAACAGTGCTGACTGACTCAAAGAGTTATTTTTTTGGTGCAGTAATTTGGTTCGCTGCTTTCTAAAATTACTTTAAAAATCGTGTGGTGATTAGCACTGAAAAAAAAATTATATACATACTTTGTGTACAGTTCAGGAATAGTTCGTATTTATTATACAAGGATAAGTTACTTGGTCTTTTGCAAAAAAAAACGTATTATAAAATACTTTGTGTACATTTAAGAAAGTTTAATATTAGGGGCCGTCCATAAAGTACGTCACGCTATTTTTGACCATTTTTAACTCCCCCCTCCCCCTTGTCACAAACTGTCACAAATCTCGGAACCCCCCCCCCTTAAAGTACGTCACACCTTCGAACAAAAATTTTGTTCTTCATTTACAAAATAATTAAAATTTAATATAAAACACCGTGACGTCACACATGGCCGGACACCCCCCCCCCATCCCTCCTGTCACAAATTGTCACACTTTCTTACACCCCATCCCCCCTCTGGAGCGTGACGTACTTTATGGACGGCCCCTTACGTATTTATCATACAAGGACAAGTTAGTTGGGATTTTGAAAAGGGTGGGCGCCATGGGCGCCGCAGCACAAACTAGTAAAAATAAAAAATAATGTAATACAGAACATTCATTTATTTTTTTTTATACATTTATTTTCATATAGCACAATTTTATGTGGAGGGTTCGAAAAGAGTTATTTTTGGTGCAGTAATTTGGTGCGCTCCTTTCTAAAATTAGTAGCATCACGCACAGGACTGACGGGACAGACGGGACGTGACATACATGGCAAATTATGTATGTTGATGATTCGTTCTGTCGTTGTTAACAATGTAAGTGTTAAGTCTTTCGCAGTGTTTCCAGCCCCATCAAGGAAAGATTTTACTGATAATAGTTGAATTTACTAACAAATATTTTTTTATCACATTTTAGGTCAAATTAATTTGTGTATTTATAATCCTTTAGAGGTTCCACATGGCGTGCCCCTACATGTCCTCTTTAATCTGACTGCAGAGGTTCCACATGACATGCACCTAAATATCCTCTTTAATCTAACTGCAGAGTGCAAGTTATTCTTTAAACTCTTCCCCAAACACACAAATGTTTATATTCCTAGGATAGTCTACCAAGACATTTTGGGCTGAAAACTAACATCAAGGCGAAATATTTCAAAAGTTTGTTTATAAAATATTTTACAAGTTAAACTTGCGAAGCGGTATTAAGTGAATGACATATTTGTTAACAGTTCTAATTGAACACTTCATAATAAATGAGATAGATTTATAATAGAATGTTATGAGATAGATTTATAAAAGACAATAGATAATGATTGTGGGACGCAGTGGTCGAGTGGCAGCGCGCTCGACTGTCGTACCGATGGTCACGGGTTCGAATCCATGTGAGGCAAGGATCGCTCCCGGGGCCTAGGGCGTCCCTGAGTCACCGGGCTCCGAATGGGTACCTAACACCAGTTAGGCGGCTGGGTAATGCGTGGAACCCACAAAGCCGTGGCCTGTTAACGCTGCATCACTTGCCAACAGATCATCTGTCATGGTCTGTGGACGCTATTATCTTCTGCATAGAAGGAGGGAGGAGCGTCTGTATAGATAAGATAAATATGCACACACAGAATGCTATGAGATAGATTTATAATAGAATGTTATGAGATAGATTTATAATAGAATGCTGACAGTCTTGTAGACATAATACAATCTGAATAATGATACCATAATGTAAGATGAGATTTTGATGTTATTTTTGTTATAATACAATTAATTCTTACATTTAATCATTTATTAAGCAACCTTTTACAATTTGGGTTAGCTATCAACATCGATAGATTTATTTCGCGTTAACTCTGCAACATAATACATTTACTTTTAACACTGCAACATAATACAATTACTTTTAACTATCAACAATCATACTAATAACGTTATCTTTCACCAGGCTAACATTTAATTTAGTGTCAACATTCTGCAGTCGTATGTTTTGTCTCACGTTCAGATTATCAAGAAGATTGAAATCATACTTTAAATACCCCACATAAAGATATAAATAACATTCTTTTTTGCCATGAACAGGGAACGCCTCCAAGTTTTGTTTTGAAAACGGGACTTGGGATCAAGCTGATTATCGGCCTTGCTTTCACCCAACTTCTGACGTAAATCCCAGTTCGTATGTGAGTGCATGTCTCATAATTTAATGATATTTTATTTATTGTTGTGATTCATTTTATTCTAAAAGTAACAAAGTTTATTATAAGGCTACTTTCTAAAACAAATATATTATTTTAACCTTTATAGCTAATTGGTCATGACGGATTTAGTAGTGGCATCGCTATATACGTATTTAAATGTATCTGTATATTATTACCTAAAAATATTTTTCCCTTAACGGGATAACGCAAGCTCTTTAGATGTACAATATTTTCTAAATATATTAATTTGGTTCGGTACAACATAGTTAAACACGTTTTCTTTAAAAAATATATGTCATCAGCATTTTAAATACCCATTAAACAATTTACAAAAACAAAATAAAACAAAATATTTAAAATTAAAATAAAAAATTTATTTATTTTAAATAAATATTATTTGTTATACAACGAAAGGATTCTTTTTCTTTCCGGATAAAATCAAATAATAGATTCTTGTAAAAACGTATAGCCATCGAATTTTCCGGGATAATCTTCAAATATGGTCATCACTTTCTTTAGCTTCATCAAAAAAATTTGACATATCTTTAAACATGTGGTCGTCAGCCGAAACTTGAGTTTGAACATGGACATTTGATCTATTAACAATTCTCACCTCTGACACCTGCCCACAGTATGATTGATATTGGTCCTAATGAGTTAGATAATCAATATTAAAAGGTTTTCATTCAGTATGAGTTACAGTCTCCATTCGCAAATGAAGGTTGTGTACGTGTGTCAGGAACTGGGAGAAGGTTGTTTACGTGAGTCAGGACCTGAAAGAAGGTTGTGTACATGTGTCAGGACCTGGGAGTAGGTTGTGTACGTGTGTCAGGACCTGGGAGAATGTTGTGTACGTGTGTCAGGACCTGGGAGAAGGTTGTGTACGTGTGTCAGGACCTGGGAGAAGGTTGTGTACGTGTGTCAGGACCTGGGAGAAGTTTGTGTACCATGTCAGGACCTGGGCGAAGGTTGTGTACGTGTGTCAGGACCTGGGAGTAGGTTGTGTACGTGTATCAGAACCTGGGAGAAGGTTGTGTACGTGTATCAGGACCTGGGAGAAGGTTGTGTACCTGTGTCAGGACCTGGGAGAAGGTTGTGTACGTGTGTCAGGACCTGGGAGAAGGTTGTGTACCTGTGTCAGGACCTGGGAGAAGGTTGTGTACGTGTGTCAGGACCTGTGAGAAGGTTGTGTACCTCTGTCAGGACCTGGGAGAAGGTTGTGTACATGTGTCAGGACATGGGAGAAGGTCAAGGAGCCTCACACACCCAGCAAAGTGACATGTCTTCCAGACCGTCATTGTCTTCAACAACTCTAGGATTTAATCAAAACATTGAGCTGGGGCTCTCGGTAGTCTTAATGGTCACATACAGCCTCAGTCATTCTTGAAGTGGTCACGTCACATACAGCCTCTGTAATTCTTGAAGTGGTCAAATACCACCTCTGTCATTCTTGAAGCGGTCACATACAGCCTCTGTCATTCTTGAAGTGGTCACATACAGCCTCTGTCATTCTTGAAGTGGTCACATACAGCCTCTGTCATTCTTGAAGTGGTCACATACAGTCTCTGTCATTCTTGAAGTGGTCACATACAGCCTCTGTCATTCTTGAAGTGGTCACATACAGCCTCTGTCATTCTTGAAGTGGTCACATACAGTCTCTGTCATTCTTGAAGTGGTCACATACAGCCTCTGTCATTCTTGAAGTGGTCACATACAGCCTCTGTCATTCTTGAAGTGGTCACATACAGCCTCTGTCATTCTTGAAGTGGTCACATACAGTCTCTGTCATTCTTGAAGTGGTCACATACAGCCTCTGTCATTCTTGAAGTGGTCAAATACAGCCTCTGTCATTCTTGAAGTGGTCACATACAGTCTCTGTGATTCTTGAAGTGGTCACATACAGCCTCTGTCATTCTTGAAGTGGTCACATACAGCCTCTGTCATTCTTGAAGTGGTCACATACAGCCTCTGTCATTCTTGAAGTGGTCACATACAGCCTCTGTCATTCATGAAGTGGTCACATACCGCCTCTGTCATTCTTGAAGTGGTCACATACAGCCTCTGTCATTCTTGAAGTGGTCACATACAGCCTCTGTCATTCTTGAAGTGGTCACATACAGCCTCTGTCATTCTTGAAGTGGTCACATACAGTCTCTGTCATTCTTGAAGTGGCCACATACAGCCTCAGTCATTCTTGAAGTGGTCACATACAGCCTCTGTCATTCTTGAAGTGGTCACATACAGTCTCTGTCATTCTTGAAGTGGCCACATACAGCCTCTGTCATTCTTGAAGTGGTCACAAACAGCCTCTGTCATTCTTGAAGTGGTCACATACAGTCTCTGTCATTCTTGAAGTGGTCACATACAGTCTCTGTCATTCTTGAAGTGGTCACATACAGCCTCTGTCATTCTTGAAGTGGTCACATACAGCCTCTGTCATTCTTGAAGTGGTCACATACAGCCTCTGTCATTCTTGAAGTGGTCACATACAGCCTCTGTCATTCTTGAAGTGGTCACATACAGCCTCTGTCATTCTTGAAGTGGTCACATACAGCCTCTGTCATTCTTGAATCATTCTATCACATGGCGGTGGAGTAATCTTGCAGTTTATCACAGCTTTAATACGCGGAGTTGACAAAGGAATAAAAGGATGGATACGGCCATAATGTACAGTCCGCACACATCAAGTGGTCGTATACGGCCATAATGTACAGTCTGCAAGCATCAAGTTATATCAAAACGTATTGAAGAGATTTGATTTATTTAGAGCATAGCGTTAGCTTAATTATAATAATTTATAATCATTTTAGAAACAATGTGTGGTAGAACATTATATACATGTATAATCATTTTAGAAACAATGTGTGGTAGCACATTATATACATGTATAATCATTTCAGAAACAAGGTGTGGTAGCACATTATATACATGTATAATCATTTCAGAAACAAGGTGTGGTAGCACATTATATACATGTATAATCATTTTAGAAACAATGTGTGGTAGCACATTATATACATGTATAATCATTTCAGAAACAAGGTGTGGTAGCACATTATATACATGTATAATCATTTCAGAAACAATGTGTGGTAGCACATTATATACATGTATAATCATTTCAGAAACAAGGTGTGGAAGCACATTATATACATGTATAATCATTTCAGAAACAAGGTGTGGTAGCACATTATATACATGTATAATCATTTCAGAAACAAGGTGTGGTAGCACATTATATACATGTATAATCATTTCAGAAACAAGGTGTGGAAGCACATTATATACATGTATAATCATTTCAGAAACAAGGTGTGGAAGCACATTATATACATGTATAATCATTTCAGAAACAAGGTGTGGTAGCACATTATATACATGTATAATCATTTCAGAAACAAGGTGTGGTAGCACATTATATACATGTATAATCATTTCAGAAACAAGGTGTGGAAGCACATTATATACATGTATAATCATTTCAGAAACAAGGTGTGGTAGCACATTATATACATGTATAATCATTTCAGAAACAAGGTGTGGTAGCACATTATATACATGTATAATCATTTCAGAAACAAGGTGTGGTAGCACATTATATACATGTATAATCATTTTAGAAACAATGTGTGGTAGCACATTATATACATGTATAATCATTTCAGAAACAATGTGTGGTAGCACATTATATACATGTATAATCATTTCAGAAACAAGGTGTGGTAGCACATTATATACATGTATAATCATTTCAGAAACAAGGTGTGGTAACTATCTATGATGTTGGTTACAGTATAACAACGGTGGCCCTCCTGATATCTCTCACAATATTTCTTTATTTCAAGTAAGACTATGTGCAGATCAGAATATGGCTGTAAAAGAATTAGAATTTTCGTCGAGTGAATAGTAATTTAGCAAATATTTATAGAGATATTCTAGTTTAAAACAATTCAAATGTTCACATTACACATTATATTTTCTTCTTTAATTTCAAATACCCAATATGAAACTGTTTCTGCCCCACGCAGGAGTCTCCGCTGTTTGAGAAACTCCATCCACTGTAATCTCATCACTTCTATGTTGTTATCAAACTTAAAGTGGCTGACCCTTCGAATGACCTTAAATCAATATTCAACATTACCATGGGTAAGACATTTGCAGAACTTTTTGAATAAAATTTGTACAGATGTCAATAATATTTTATATTTAAAAAAAAGTTCAACATTTAAAAATAATTTTAGGTCTACTTTGTATTTCTTGATTTAGATTGTAAAGTTTCCGTGTGTATTAAGCATTGAAAATTATAATGAAACATTAAATAACAACCAAAAAACTAAAAATTATTGTTTTTATTATTTTACTTTGAGCAATGTATAAATAAACTAGATCCATAGATGCCATAGCATTAGCCTCAGAGCAGGAAAGGAGGGGGGGATTGCTCAAACGCAGAGCGCATGTCTCAAGACCAACGATATTTTATATTTAGATTGCGTTGGCAAGCAATCTTGGTTTGTCTTGCTTGCTCTGACGTACTCTATACATAGACCGGGCCATGCTTGCTTGTTCCGGCGTCATGCTTGCTCTACTTTCTGGAAAATTATAGTATCTTATATTATCTGTTACAGACGCTCCTTCTATACAGAAGGTTATTGCATCCTACGCTTATCTATGGTTTGTGTTTAGTCCTGCATTCTTATTAGAATTTTTAAATTTTGATAAAGCGTTAGTTTTCCTGGTTTCTTTAGGCAACCCATTCCACGCCCGAATTCCGGACAGGAAAAATGAGAATTTGTATGAGTTTGTACTTGCATACGGAATAAGAAAGGGTGTTTTTATCCTTATGTCTATCTGAGGGGTGTATTAAGTTATCTTTGTGTTGTATTTCTAAATTAGAAATAATTGTTTTATGTATAATTATTACTTGACTCTTCTATCCTCTAGTGTTTCAAGGTTTAATGATTTAACTAATGGTGTTATTCTTGTCAGTTTCGAATATTCTCCAGTAATGAATCTGGCAGCTCTTTTTTTGAATATGTTCTAATTTATCGTTTTGGTGGATGGGTCCCATAAGAGAAGATGCATATTCTAGTACAGGTCTCACCAAAATGAGATAGCATTTTAGTTTTATATCTCTATTACATTTTTAAAAGTTTCTTTTGATATAGCTTAAGGTTTCGTTTGATTTTGTAATAACTTCATTGACATGGGGATTCCATGATAGTTTCTTATTTATTATGACTACTATGTATTTTGCATCTTTAATTTTGGTTAATTTTTTCCATGAATGAAATATTTTGAATTTATGTGTTTCTTTTTTCTTTGTCACTCTTAACAGTTGACACTTTTCTGTGTGGAAAGACATACTCCAGTTCATTTCCCTTTTATTAATTCATGGACGTTTTTTAACAAGATTGTGCTATCTTGTTCTGATTTAATTGTTCTATAGATTATACAATCATCAGCAAATAACCTAGTTTTTGTTGAGATGATGTTTGGTAAGTCATGTATACAAAATAATTATTAAAAAACTTAAAAAACCAAGTTTTTTACTATAACTCCTTAATGTACGAGAAGTAACTAAAAGAATGTTCATTATAATACGCAGCGCAAGACCATACAAAAATACATAATTGCATTTGTGTCGTAAAACATGTTTAATATAATGCGCATCGATCAGGAATATGTTTATAAAAAGTGTTGTCAATAAAATACGCACCTTATTGCGCGACAGAAAGGTTGTTCAATATAATACGCACCGCGACGCTCTATCTCAAAAAATAACATGATACTAAATGATACATAGAGATAAATAAAATAATATACAAATTCAATAATTTAATTACAGTACATGCGATCGATCTGAAATTTTGATACATCGTTTTTGTCATCGGCACCAGTCTGCCTGCAAAATTTCAGATCGCTAGCTTACGAGGAAGTGGGTTAAAATGGATCCAAAGTTTTGGAGACAGACAAGCAAGCAGCAAGGGTTCAAACAGACACCACGAGTTAATATAAAGGATTTAAAAAGAGTAATGGGCCTAGCACAGTTCCTTGTGGAACTCCTGAGTCTACCTTTATTGGTGCTGATTTAGATCTAATTTCAATATATACTAGATACGAGCTGTGGCGTAGCAAACGCCGCTGACTTGCTCATAGATGGTACAAAGAAAGTGGAGAAAGAACGGACAGAAACTACAGCACGAAGAAATCAGAACATGCGTCTAGACATGCGCACTGCGGTTAGCTACCTGCCCCAACCCTGCACCACCCTAACTTGTCAACCATAAACTGTGATTGGCTGACCTTAGCGAGGGTCATTCGTCATGCTTATTTGTACTCGTCTTGTGCTTGTAATGGTGAATTTTATAAATATATATATGTATATTATGTATTAGGGCTGTTAACGATTAATTTAAATTTAATCGTTAACTTTTCAATAATTAACGATTAATTAATCGTTAATTTCGATTAAAGCCAAACATTAAAATGTATGATATCATAAGTAACACTTATTAAACGTTTAAAATCAAAATAACACTGGAATATTTCCTTTATATATCATTTTTAACCAACTACGCAAAAAGACAAGTGTGTTGACATTACATGTATTTGGTTCAAGTGATGAGCGGGTCTAATTAACAATATAACCAGCCACGCTGAACAATCATTTACATGGAACTCAGGTAACTGGAATGCACAAAATGGTCTTGGCAAGGAATGACATTATCGGATATCGGTGTTCATAAAGTTTCCACCATTGTAGATGGTGAATGGATTCAGGCACTTTCACCTCCATTTTTTAACGCAGTAATTCATCAGAAGAGCCGTCGTCATCTTCTGTCTCTGAGTCAAACGCCATTACTACAATTAGCAAAACACGCTTTTCATTTGATTTGATAAGTAGGCGAAGTGTTAGAACCATGGTAGGCAAACGATTTTTCACAATGGATACAATAAACTTAATCAACATTTTGAACTGTCCCGTCAGTCAATAGTTTAAAACCAAAATGTTCGTGTAATCGTCAGGAAATTTGTTATTATTTATCGGCCGCTATGTTTTTTTAAATTATTATTTTTACTTTTTGACTTTTAATAATTTGTAAGTGATGGGTCGATTAATCGTTAAAAATAATTTAATCGTTAAGAACTTTTAACGATTAATCGAGAAATTAATCGTTTGTTTCCGCAGCCCTAATATATATATATTATTTAAATAAAAAATATTGTTTTTAAATTTAATACTTTAGTCATCCTTCGATTACAGAAAATTTAATGACTAAAAATTACTTGGTTCGTCTTTACGCCACAGAACATTGAATGAATAAAATGAATTTGTTCGTCCTTAGGGACTGTGTCGAGCTGTGACCACACTCATGATTTACTTCAACATCGCAATTTTCTTTTGGATGTTTGTCGAGGGACTCTATCTGTTTACTATCATCTTGTGGGCGTTTTCAGCACAGAAGATTCGATTGTGGCATTATCTCATTATTGGCTGGGGTAAGTCTCTTTGACGCAGCAGGTGAACGAACTCATATACTAGGACAGTTTGACATATGCAGTAGGACAGTTTGACATATGTAGTAGGACAGTTTGACATATGCAGTAGGACAGTTTGACATATGTAGTAGGACAGTTTGACATATGCAGTAGGACAGTTTGACATATGGAGTAGGACAGTTTGACATATGCAGTAGGACAGTTTAACATATGCAGTAGGACAGTTTGACATATGTAGTAGGACAGTTTGACATATGTAGTAGGACAGTTTGACATATGCAGTAGGACAGTTTGACATATGTAGTAGGACAGTTTGACATATGCAGTAGGACAGTTTGACATATGTAGTAGGACAGTTTGACATATGCAGTAGGACATTTTGACATATGGAGTAGGACAGTTTGACATATGCAGTAGGACAGTTTAACATATGCAGTAGGACAGTTTGACATATGCAGTAGGACAGTTTGACATATGCAGTAGGACAGTTTGACATATGCAGTAGGACAGTTTGACATATATGTCACGTGTAAATCACGAGTTGGATGACGGAGAGGTCACGTGAGTGAAAGCGCGGGGAAAAAAAAGAGTGTTGGAGAATTCTGTGTGTCATGGCGAACGTGTCTGAGGACTCCTCGCTGTATAACTTCAAATTATATATGTACTGTGTATAGTGTAGATATTAAAGTTGTTTTTATTGAAACCAGTTCTTTAGAGGATTATTGTATGCAAGGTTATGTATTGAGAGAACGCCTACAAGATATATTAATAAGTAAAACATCACAAAGATGTTACAATATGCAGTATGCAATGTTCCCTCTAAGGATGTTACAATATACAGTATGCAATGTTCCCTGCAAGGTTCGTTGTTCGTTGATCCGTGTGCAAAGTAATAAAAAAACCGGCGTGCAAAGTTGCACACCATTCATTTTGTGTGCAATAATTTACTGCGCGGCCATTCTAAGCTGCTGTGCAGCGTCTGTCAGATATCAACGCGGCCGCGCAGCCGCGTAGCTTAAATGGAACATTGACAGTAGGTTATTTTACTTTTACAATAGTTTCCCTGTTTCGCGTGATTTCCATGTGATCTACCTATTGCAATTAATGTTCAGCACTTCATTTATATAACGGTTTTGCCTAAATATAATGTTTTATACAAGTGCCATTAAATCCATAAGGAAGTTAATGAATATTTCATTATTTGGTGATAGTAACTCTTAGGTAATGTACAGGGATGCTATACCCCTGCCTGACTTATGTAATGTACAGGTATTCTATGAACTTGAACTATCCCTTAACACGTCGTTGGGTCGTTGGGGCACCATCGTGAACTGCTCACTATCTCACGCCATTTGTCCCTGTCATGTGCTGACTTATGTAATGTACAGGGATTCTATACCCTGACTTATGGGATGTACAGGGATTCTATACCCTTACTTATGTAATGTATAGGGATTCTATACCTTGACTTTGTTTATTTTGAGACTCTACTCGGAAGTAAGATCTAACGGAAAAGGGGGGATAAGTCAGGGTAGGAAAACCACTCTGGAGGACTGCGTTGTCACTTGAGTGAAACGAGTTTACCCGTGGAGCAATATTATGAACTCTGGTCACGTGTTCAGGTTGAGGTCAACGTGAATATGTGTTGGACAGAAGTCGAGAGAGAACACAGCCCAGGGGACTAGGAGTAGAGAGTTTGACAGTGTGGCCGAGACAGTAGAACCAGGTGTGAGAAAGTAGAACAAGGTGTAAGAAAGTAGAACCAGGTGTGAGACAGTATAACCAGGTGTGAGACAGTAGGGCCAGGTGTGAGACAGTAGAACCAGCTGTGAGACAGTAGAACCAGCTGTGAGACAGTAGAACCAGCTGTGAGACAGTTGAACGAGGTGTGAGACAGTAGAACGAGTTGTGAGACAATAGAACCAGTTGTGAGAGAGTAGGGCCAGGTGCAATTTATGATATATGCACCAAGCTAAATCACAGAGAAACGTAACCATAAATATATCTAAAATAATAAAAGCCCATGTCACTCATTCCGTAACGCTGAGGAACTTATAACAGTCCATAGGAGTTAAAAAAGAAAGGTATCATTTTGGTTAAGAGATTAACAGAGCGCGTGGTGTTTCTCACCGTAAAATATTATTTGACGTCAATTACCCAAACAATTATAAAATACGTTTAGTACATTTCAGGAAGTTTAATATTCCGTATTTATCAAAAAATTAAAAGTTATTTGGGCTTTAGGAAAACGTGCGCCATAGGCGCCCTACAATCCCTAGTTTAAAATATTAAAAGATAGAAGTGTGTCGAAAAATGTGTGGGACGGAAAATTTATCTTTAAGATTATTTATTTATTGTTTTTTTGTTTGTTAATTTGTGACACAGCGTCTCTTGTTCATACACATTGTTGGTTGTGTGGAACCTATGAATGATAATAGTTTTACAAAGACAAAAACAAAACTTTGATTTATTCCCATATCCTGTGTAAGGTTTCCATTAAGTCTCCGAAAGATTTCATTTCCGGGATAATGCCAAGGTTATTAATTGATTGCAAAACGTTCATAAAGTAAAATCCTCGTTATAAAATACTTTGTGTACATTTCAGGAAGTTTAATATTGGTATTTATAAAACAAGGATAAGTTACTTGGGCTTTTGAAAAAAGTGGGCGCCCTAGGCGCCCTACAACCCCTAGTATATGTATAAGAGACAGCTTATTGGGTTTCTTTATTGTGTGTCATGGGTTTCTACATGGTTTGGTGGATTTTGACCAAACTGGGTTTTAACAAATCCATCATGATCCACAATGAAATCCAAACAGCTTTTTTAAACTTAACAATATGTCAAGTTTGAGGCTGGGAACCATAATTTCTTTATTTTCGTACATGAGCTCTATGAATTAATTTTAAACATTGGCTACTAAATGTATGGAGCTAGAACAAACATGGTTAACAAAAACTTATTGATTCATGTTTAACTATGCAAGGTTTAAGAGTCGAGTGTTATCAACAGACCATCTGTTACACTAAGATGTAAAATAATAGACGAAAAAAATGAATTTCAGGGCTTCCAACCTTCTGGGTATGAGTTCAATTTATTATAAACTTTATGACTTTTGTGTTAACATGCATGATGTATAGCTTTAATATTAAAAATCAATGAATAGCTCTGTTGCTAAGTATATCTCTCTTGCAGGTGTTCCATTTGCCATCTGCTGTATCTGGGCATTGGTCAGATATCAATACAGTCCATATCTGTAAGTTACTATTAAATACTGTAAATGGTTAACGTATCTTATTACATCTTATCTTGTTACAGACACGCCTTCTATTGCGTCATAGTCTTATCTATGGTTTAAAGATCAATCAATGAATTAAAGTTGATCTATATATTATTCTCCGTGCACGTGTTAGGTACGTACTGGACCGTGCTAAGATAAAAGATGAAAATGTGAGCACTTGATGCATCATAAAAAAGCGGGTGGGCAAAATCCACCCCCGAGCTATGTTTTATGTTCTAAAAACATGTGTGAATGTCATCAAAATACATATTGCTCTAAGAATCATGTGAAAAGAAATTGGGGGGGGGGTAAAGGGGGGGGGAAGCTAAAATAACATTTCTGCGCTACAAAATAATCGTTAAACTACGCCCAGAAGGGTAAGCATGGATTCGTTTTCTTCTTGTGATAGAAATACAAGTAATATATATACGTTGTTTAATTATATCTAATATATATATACGTTGTTAAATTATATATAATATATATATACGTTGTTAAATTATATCTAATATATATATGTTGTTAAATTATATCTAATATATATATGTTGTTAAATTATATCTAATATATATATACGTTGTTAAATTATATCTAATATATATATGTTGTTAAATTATATATAATATATATATACGTTGTTAAATTATATCTAATATATATATATGTTGTTAAATTATATCTAATATATATATACGTTGTTAAATTATATCTAATATATATATGTTGTTAAATTATATCTAATATATATACGTTGTTAAATTATATCTAATATATATATACGTTGTTAAATTATATATAATATATATATGTTGTTAAATTATATCTAATATATATACGTTGTTAAATTATATCTAATACATATATACGCTGTTAAATTATATCTAATATATATACGTTGTTAAATTATATCTAATATATATACGTTGTTAAATTATATCTAATATATATATACGTTGTTAAATTATATCTAATATATATATACGTTGTTAAATTATATCTAATATATATAATATATATCCGTTGTTAAATTATATCTAATATATATATACGTTGTTAAATTATATCTAATATATATATACGTTGTTAAATTATATCTAATATATATATGTTGTTAAATTATATCTAATATATATATGTTGTTAAATTATATCTAATATATATATACGTTGTTAAATTATATCTAATATATATATGTTGTTAAATTATATCTAATATATATATACGTTGTTAAATTATATCTAATATATATATATGTTGTTAAATTATATCTAATATATATATACGTTGTTAAATTATATCTAATATATATATGTTGTTAAATTATATCTAATATATATACGTTGTTAAATTATATCTAATATATATATACGTTGTTAAATTATATATAATATATATATGTTGTTAAATTATATCTAATATATATACGTTGTTAAATTATATCTAATACATATATACGCTGTTAAATTATATCTAATATATATACGTTGTTAAATTATATCTAATATATATACGTTGTTAAATTATATCTAATATATATATACGTTGTTAAATTATATCTAATATATATACATTGTTAAATTATATCTAATATATATACGTTGTTAAATTATATCTAATATATATATACGTTGTTAAATTATATCTAATATATATACGTTGTTAAATTATATCTAATATATATACGTTGTTAAATTATATTTAATATATATATACGTTGTTAAATTATATCTAATATATATATATACGTTGTTAAATTATATTTAATATATATATACGTTGTTAAATTATATCTAATATATATACGTTGTTAAATTATATCTAATATATATACGTTGTTAAATTATATCTAATATATATACGTTGTTAAATTATATCTAATATATATACGTTGTTAAATTATATCTAATATATATACGTTGTTAAATTATATCTAATATATATATACGTTGTTAAATTATATCTAATATATATACATTGTTAAATTATATCTAATATATATACGTTGTTAAATTATATCTAATATATATATACGTTGTTAAATTATATCTAATATATATACGTTGTTAAATTATATCTAATATATATACGTTGTTAAATTATATCTAATATATATACGTTTTTTAATTATATCTAATATATATATACGTTGTTAAATTATATTTAATATATATATACGTTGTTAAATTATATTTAATATATATACGTTGTTAAATTATATCTAATATATATACGTTGTTAAATTATATCTAATATATATACGTTGTTAAATTATATCTAATATATATACGTTGTTAAATTATATCTAATATATATACGTTGTTAAATTATATCTAATATATATATACGTTGTTAAATTATATTTAATATATATATACGTTGTTAAATTATATTTAATATGTATACGTTGTTAAATTATATCTAATATATATACGTTGTTAAATTATATCTAATATATATACGTTGTTAAATTATATCTAATATATATACGTTGTTAAATTATATCTAATATATATACGTTGTTAAATTATATCTAATATATATACGTTGTTAAATTATATCTAATATATATATATACGTTGTTAAATTATATCTAATATATATACGTTGTTAAATTATATCTAATATATATATGTTGATAAATTATATCTAATATATATACGTTGTTAAATTATGTTTATTTCAAAATTTAGTTTAGTGGCGTTAATTTTATGTTTGGTTAGTCAAAGTTTCTACACCACCATAGTTAGGCTGGCTTTTTATTCCCACTATTTTTAGCCAATTAAATCTGATAATCTTCAATCTTTTTTTTACATGTACATCAACAGTTGCTGGATGCCTGATGTAAAGTTTGATCACTTGGACTACATTTATAAAGGACCAGTTATTGCCATCTTATTGGTAAGCAACTATTTTAAAGTTTAGCTTAACCTCGTCAAAAGTATATTGTAGTGTACTTAGCCATATACACAAAGTATAGCTTAACCTCGTCAAAAGTATATTGTAGTGTACTCAGCCATATACACAAAGTTTAGCTTAAACTCGTCAAAAGTATATTGTAGTGTTCTCAGCCATATACACAAAGTTTAGCTTAACCTCGTCAAAAGTATATTGTAGTGTACGCCATATACACAAAGTTTAACTTAAACTCGTCAAAAGTATATTGTAGTGTACTCAGCCATATACAAAAGTTTTCATGCCTGTGGATAGCGTTAGGCCTCTATTTAATGATTGTAATGAATCTTTACTCACTTTAGTTTTTAAATTTCTTGCTACAAACAAATTCACTACACATAATAATATTATTGAGCTAGCCTGGATTAAAGGGACGTAATTATATAATCCGTGTTTAACACAAAATTACCGCACAAAAAACATGCTTAACAGTAATAAACGTGTCCTTACTGTTAGCATAAATATAAGTTTTATTTTGTCCGAATTTTCTGATTACATGTTCTCGTAAAAAACATATTTAACTATAAACTGGATCACTGTGATACGTGTTATTCTTGTTCTCTCTTAGGTCAATGTGTTTTTTATAATCGTTATAATCTGGGTTCTGGTGACCAAACTGAAAGCGTCCAATACCCTGGAGACCAGACAATACAGGTGTGTAACCAAGTGTACTAATAGGTCTGAAAGATAGATTTGTTGGACAAAAATCAAAGATTGAAAGGACTGAATGAGGCCGCCATAGAGTATAGGAATTAAATTTGCGTTCATATAATGAAATATATCATCTGATAGAAAATAGAGCCCGTGCGAATTCCATCTTTTTAAAACAGTGAGTCATTTTAACTCAACAGTTTGTCATGAATCATGAAACAAAATATAATCTTGTGACATAAGTGTTCCTATATTGTATTTAGTATTAGCCTGATTTACCTTTAGAATTCTTAGATTTCATATTTTAAAAAAAAACAAATTTCGTATAGATATTTCCGTTGAAGACTCATAAAAATCCAATACCTTCTTACTACAGAAAAGCCCTGAAAGCCATTGTTGTTCTGTTCCCACTACTTGGTGTTACATACATCTTATTCTTACAAGCTCCCTCCACGAACGAAGATGTGCGCTATGTGTTGGAGCACGTTAACGCCTGCTTACAATCATTGCAGGTAAGATAACATTGTTCTTACAATCATTGCAGGTAAGATAACATTGTTCTTACAATCATTGCAGGTAAGCTGACATTGTCCATAGGCGCCCTAAAAAAAGTGGGTGCCGAAGGCGCCACGGCGCCGCAGCACAACCTAGTTGTTTATATATTAACTTAGGAAATGTGTTTTACAAATTAGTGACCCACTGAAATGTTTGCTGTGAAATTAACTATAAAATCCTTCCGTTCCCCGGTTTTCATTCCAAAATATATTTTGGTTATACTAACAGAAAATCAAATAATTATTGATAAATGCGATTCTAATCATAACTAAGTAGACTACTGATGATTGTGTTTATGTGTACAGGGTAAAAACTTTCATTAAATAATTTCACTTATTAGAAAGTAGATGTAATGTTGTGCAAAGATTTATCTGTTAATAAATGTAATACAAAGTGTAATATTCAGTGACGTAACAACGGGTTGGCATCGGGGCAGTTGCCAAGGGCGCCAGCTCAAAAGGGCGCCACTAAATCTATAATTTTTTAAATTTGTATTTAAATAAATATAGTCGGACCTCTCTAAGTCGAACTCATTAGGATCCGAAAAAAGTATTGACTTACGGAGTTTTTGAGTTAGGGAAAATGGTGTAATAGGCGCCGATTAATCAAGGACAAAGTAGATATTCAGAGGTGGGCGGAACAGCCATACCGGGTAGTAGGTTTGACAGGAAAGAGAAGAGGTCTCTAATGAAAGGAAGCCAACTTGCATTGACATGCCGACACAAGCCCGTGAGAGGAGACTTCCCTCCCCTCCCCCACTTTACTCTCTCGTGGAATGCTCTAAGACAGGAGTCGGGAAACCATGGCTCGCGAGCCATATGTGGCTCTATTGGTGGCTGCATCTAAATCTCAGACGAATGTTCCATTTTAATTTTAAAAAACACGTTTATTAAGACTCCTTTGATCTACATCTTAATTGCATATAAAAAAACAGCATAACAATGTTATTAAAAAGATTTCAGAGACATAATTATTGTACTTTTAGTTTTGAAATTACACAAAATGCACACATTTATTTGAATGTTTAGTTTTAAACATAATAGAATATGGCTCTCACAGAATTTATTTTTAAAAAATGCGGTTTTTATGGCTGTCTTAGGCAAAATGTTTCCCGACCGTTGCACTAAGATAAGAATTTAATTCCATTTACGTGGCTCTACGACACACGTGTTGTGAAATGTCACTCCAGAATAATAACCCAGTCGCCTTGGAAAATTCAATTAAGAAAGGTTGAAAGCTAAACATCTTGGAGTCATGGAGATCTAAAATACATTCGTCTTATGGAATTTGGCCGGGACCTAATAATTAATTCGATATAGGGAGGTTTTTGACTTAGGGAATTTCGACTTAGTGAGGACCGACTGTATTTCACTTTTATCCTCGATAACAAAAAATTGAATTATTATTATATTTAAATATATTTCATTTAATCTTTAAACCATTATAATAATTTTTATTATGTTTGTGGCCTTTGCGGGGCTTCTTATCATACTAATGTCAAAATGATTTTACAGTCTTTCTTTTAAAAAGTAAAATCTATCCCCATCCCATTGTCGATGGAGTAAATGGGGTGAGGTGAGGGAAGGTGTCTCCTCTGAAGGGCTTGTGTCGGTATGTCAAAGCAAGTTGGCTCCTTTCTTATGAAACATCAGAGACCGCCTCTTTCCTGACAAGCCTTTAAGCCACTATGGCTGTCCCCCCCCCCTCTTAATATCAACCATGTCCTTGATTAATCAGCGCCTATTACGCAAGTTTCCCTAGATTACATTTAATTGTGAGTTTCTATCGTTATGTATGAGATAATTAGTATGACACATTGACACTATTTTTTTTTATTTATTATTCACGTTACTTCAAGTTTTGCTGTATTATTTTATTAACGCAAAATTATACCGTTTTATCCACCAATTTATTTGGTATTATTTAGTAAATGATTAACTGAAAATTAGTATTGTTCCTGTCTTGTTCATTTTTTATATTCACGTTGTATGACTGTCACTGTCAGACTACGTAGTAATTATTGTCACAAATAAAATAAGAGAAATTCAATTATTTTTTCTAGCAAATAAAAAAAATAGCAAAGCTGAAACTTGTCAATTTATCAAGGGCGCCAAAAATAAATTACCCAAGGGCGCCAAAAACCTAGTTACGCCTCTGGTAATATTAAATACACATGCGGATGTGAATGATGAGAGAGAAGCAGTTCGTATTTTTCAGAGGTGAAACGGAAGTGACGTGTGCGCCTATGATATGTAATGCAGAATATGAACACATTCAAATATAAGATTGTGTATAGCTTTACCATTTCTTAAGAATAATATTCTCAGAAAATGTTTATTTTTATTAGAATATTTTAAAGTGACTAATGTTAAATATTTAATCATACACTTGAAACAAAAATGTTATAGAAATTTATATAAAATCATATTCTTAAGAGGGAATGTTTATATTTGACATTTTAAAGTAAATAGTTTTGAATAAACATTTTTTTCAATGTTTTTATCACGCTGTTAATTTTTACCCGCATTTATCCTCATTCACAGGGACTATTTGTGGCTATCTTTTACTGCTTCTTGAATGGAGAGGTATGTACAATAATGGACATATAAAAATAATCTAAACAAAAGTATACAAAAAATCCTGAACTTTTAAAACATAAGCAAGACGTTGAAGATATTGAACACAACTTGCAGCCTGCAAGCCCGCCTCCAGACCCGCCTAAATGCTTACTTAAATCCCAGCATAGCGAAATTGGGAAGAGTCTTCACTTCAGTCTTCACTTCATTGAGTCAAACTGTATCACTTTTTTTATTTGAAACTTATTTGATACATTGTAGAGACATTTTGTTTAAATTTTCCTTTTGAAACAATTTAAAGTTGATACTTGAAGTAAATGAAAATTATTTCCCTTCTTGTTACAGATCCAGTCGTAAATGAAATTATTTCCCTTCTTGTCACAGATTCAGTAGTCATAAATGAAATTATTTCCCTTCTTGTCACAGGTCCAGTAGTAAATGAAATTATTTCCCTTCTTGCCACAGCTCCAGTAGTAAATGAATTTATTTCCCTTCTTGCCACATGTCCAGTAGTAAATGAAATTATTTCCCTTCTTGCCACAGGTCCAGTAGTAAATGAATTATTTACCTTCTTGCCACAGGTCCAGTAGTAAATGAATTATTTCCCTTCTTGCCACAGGTCCATTAGTAAATGAATTATTTCCCTTCTTGCCTCAGGTCCAGTAGTAAATGAAATTATTTCCCTTCTTGCCACAGGTCCAGTAGTAAATGAAATTATTTCCCTTCTTGCCACAGGTCCAGTCTGTGATTCGTCAAAAACTCAGCGCTCTTCAAGACAGCCGAACGTTCAGCCGCTACACCAAGTCTTCGTTCTTTGGGAGTCCCAGGCGGTCAAGTTGTTACGCCATGGCAGCCACCAACTGTAATGGGAAAACTGTCTCAGATAGGAAGAGCACTGGCAGTGGCAGTGGTCAAATCAAACTGTCACGGACAGAGCCGGAAACAGAGGCCAGTGCATCTATGATGGACAACATGTTGTAACAGATGCATAGTGGACACAGTTTTAGAATCGTTGATATAGAGTAAAAATACACTCTGTGAGATCATACAACATCTGTCGATTGGACATCTATAGTGCAGAATGCTGTGTGATTTATGTTGAAAGTTTCTTGGACTTTGTTGATGGACCTATAGTATTAATAAAACTATGTAAATATTATATGCTGTAAATATGTGAAAACAAATTATTGAAATACATTTGTTTTGATTCAATGTCTTTAAAAAAAAGTAAGAAATCCTTTTTTGAACCGGGTGGGGTATACCAGGGTAAATTTGTTGTTAGTCTATTGTTTGAATAAAATGGCTGTCATGTTTAAGGCATAGGTAAAATGCTCGCTGCTCTTCTTTTAGTGTTTCAATAAAAAGACGTACAAAAAAAAAGATTTTTAAAAACCACGTTTTTATAAGCGGACTAAAAAGAAGAAAATAATTTTTTTAACAAAATTGTGAAGAATACAACTTCTTCTGGATTGATAAAAATTTCAAACTTATATGCTCAAGCACTATGTTGTAAAATGACTAAAAACGTGGGGGCGGGCGCTTCTCAGGCTTAACTAATTCAATTCACTCATTTTCTTACTCGTCATTATTAAACCCTAATAATTTTAGCCAAACGCCTAAAAAGCGCCCGCCCACGTTTTTAGTCATATAAATTATAAATTTAAATATTTTGCTTACACTTAACTCAACTCTCGTTAAAATCTTTTATACTTGTTTTTATATTTTAAAATCAAAGTTACTTGAATTGGAATTAAGGGCAAGAAAGATAACATTGCAGTTATATTTATAAGGATCTTCATGCCTAGTACGCTTTGAATAGTTATATTCTGGATATTTTGTTCAATTTAATCCGAGGCAAATCCTTGTTATCACCCTTGTCCGAAATCTGTTTTTTTCAACTGTTTCATTCTTGGGCATAATAATTCCATCATGATCAAATTTGACTCAAACAATTGGCACTCACTACAACACTGGTGTTATTACTTAAGTAATAACAAGGAAGTATCTCAACAGGCCAAGGGTGTCCAGCCAGTGGGTCAAATAGTGATTCATGGATGTTTTGTATTTTCGAAAGTTTCAATATACATTATTCCCGTTGTCTGTATGGTTGTAATGTAATGCTGTTAGGTGGCGCTGCGAATAGACGTAATGCTGTTAGGTGGCGCTGCGATCGATTTTGTTTTATAGAAAGCAGCGCACCAAATTACTGCACCAAAATTAACACTTTTCGAAAGTTCCTCATAAAATTGTTCAATAGGGAAATAAATGAATCAAATAAAAATATAAATAAAATTAATGAAAGTTCTGTATTACGTTAATTTTTAATCTGATGTGTATTTATTTTGAAAAACTTCCGTCATTTTTGACGGGTGATGCACTATTATTTATAATAAAAACCATTATTATTTGCTGTTTTAGTAAAAGAAAACACGATGACGTCTAGCATTTGCAAATATCGATACAATTTTATAGTTAAGCCACGTAGATATTATTTTTTTTTAAAACATAAAGTTATGTGCTAGTATTTTACGAAATTTAATGACGTCTATTATTGCAAAAGTCAAAGGCATAATATTGTTTACTCTTGCCAACTTGCCAAAGGAAATGAATGTACTTTAATTTTTAAGAACGTTTTACATCACAGTTTAGACAATAGTTTTCCAGTTATATTTGAATTTCAACATATTGTATTCATTATAAAGCAAGTGTTGTAAGATAACCATTATTATTCTATGCGTGACCATTTTTATCGAGTAAGTACTCTTCCCCTTTTACCCATATAAACAAAAACTCTTACAAATTACAAACAAACAATAAAAAACCCACAAAAACAATCAAAATCTCACAAAATCATATCATCAAAAAGCCAATAAATTACCAACTCATTTACAACAAATGTCATTATTTTAAATGTATCCGGCCCCCACATAACTTCATGAAATATGGCCTAATTTGCTAAATGTTTGGGAAACCACTGCACTAAGCACTCATGTAAAAAAAAACTTCTCATAGATTTTCCTGCAAGTGGTATTGTCCATCATTTCTTTAAATTATTTTTAATTTAGGATATCTCACTATCAAATGTACTTGTTCGGTAATTGTTATTAAATGCCATGTCATTTATAACACGAAAACATGTAAATATGTATGTATATATTTAAAATAGAAATTACACGTTCCCAAATTATTATTATTATTATTGTAATTTCTTTTTTGCCTTTTTAAAATTGTTTTTGCAAAACGAGGCTCATTTTTTTGTGAACATTTTAAATGAAAAATTAATATGTTTTAACTTACATTCATAGAATCATTAAAATCAATACATCTAGCTTTAAAGAAATTGTTTGAATGTAATGTATTAGTTACTTGTAATAAACCTATGATTCCGTTTAATGTTTAAATATGAAAGAAGACATAATTATGACACAACTGAAGCACAAACAAACTTTTGTATCAGTTCCTCTTGATTCCTACATTCATGTTGTGATATGTAATTGCCAATTCCTAGATAAAATTTTGAAATGATTTCATTATTAGCTTCATCATGACGCAACATCTTTGTTTTTTTTTGCATTTTATATCAAATAATAATTCATTTATAACATATATTTTGCTATGTAAATTGCATGTATTGATTTCTAAGAAGAATCTTCTTGCAATTCTGCTTTCGAAAAAGATGATTTATTGCTTTGAATTGCTGGAGTAATTACCAAATTATTCTGTCACAGTTCTTTAGTGGTATCAAGTCATTCCACATTTGAATCGAAATCTTAACATATTCCTTGATCAAGAAGCTAAATATTTTAAAATAAACAATGATATTTATCAACACCAAAATGAAGTTTTTAAAATCTGCGCTTGCAACGTTTTCATCTGTCACTGATAGGCAATCACTTAGCACTAAAGTTAAACTATGTTCTTATTTTGGCACGTGCTAAGTATTTTCAGTACTACGAGCCGATAAGCTCGTAACAACAACTTTAGTCCTAGTAATACAAATAACATTAGTCCTAGTAATACAAATAACATTAGTCCTAGTAATACAAATAACATTAGTCCTAGTAATACAAATAACATTAGTCCTAGTAATACAAATAACATTAGTCCTAGTAATACAAATAACATTAGTCCTAGTAATACAAATAACATTAGTCCTAGTAATACAAATAACATTAGTCCTAGTAATACAAATAACATTAGTCCTAGTAATACAAATTTTAATCTGAGTAAAATTTCATTCAAGCTGTCTATGGGTAAAGTTAACTTGCTGTCTATGGGTAAAGTTAACTTGACTAAATTCAACAATTTCCGTTGAACAATTCAAAAATATATTTAGGATGTTATGTTTAGGATGTTATGTTTAGGATGTTATGTTTAGGGTGTTATGTTTAGGATGTTATGTTTAGGGTGTTATGTTTAGGATGTTATGTTTAGGATATTATGTTTAGACTTGCATTACATTGACTTGTTTTCCATTCGTTTAAAAAAAATTTTTTAGAGCTCAAATAACCAAATTTTCTTATGACCATTTTTTATAAACTCATTTAATTTAAAGAAGAATTTGACTAGGGAAGGTCCTGCCACTGGTAGATGTGAACTGTTCACACATAGATAGGCATCACCTTTACAATAAGAATATAATTTTAAACGTACCGGAAAATAGAGTAGGAAGATATCTTAAGAAAAAGACTTTAAGGAAACGGAGAATGTAGGACACAATAGGGTAATGTAGGACACAATAGGGTAATGTAGGACACAATAGGGTAAGCAAGTTGAGTAGAAATTGTAAAATGAAAATGAATAGGGTAATAATGCAAAAAGTTTAGGTAGTCAGAAATCAATTTTTAACAAGGTGTATGCAAACCTATGATGTAGAGTGTAGAATGTAGAATGTAGAGTGTAGAGTGTAGAGTGTAGAGTCTTGCAGACAAAAATCATAAGTTGTTTTTTTTGCTCATAGGTTTACACATACCTTGTTTTTATTGATTTCTTGGAAGGAAAAGTTGGGTATGTCAATAAGAATCTTGTACAAGTTGGGTATGTCAATAAGAATCTTGTACAAGTTGAGTTTGAAGTGTAATGTGAGTAAAATGTTTACTTTTGTTAAAGTATGAAATGTAAGTTGAGTAAAGATTTAAGTTGTGTAACGAGTGTAAGTTGAAAAAGAAGTGTAATTGAGTCAAATGTTTAAGTTGATGTAAAGTAATTAAGTTCTGTATACAGTGTAAGCTAATTAAAATGTATAAAGTGAGTTAAGCGTGCAAGTAAAATATCGTAAGACTTACCGTAAGTAATCCAGGGCGAGATTGTAAGTTAAGTAAAGCTTCTTATTTACTAGAGTTTATACGGTAATTAATTATCTTATCTTATCTTATCTATACAGACGCTCCTTCTATGCAGAAGATAGTTGCGTCCACAGACCATGACAGATGATCTGTTGGCAAGTGATGCAGCATTCACAGGCCACGGCTTTGTGGGTTCCACGCATTACCCAGCCGCCTAACTACATGTAGTATTAGGTACCCATTCGGAGCGGGGTGACTCAGGGACGCCCTAGGCCCCGGGAACAAACCCTTGCCTTCACACGGATTCGAACCCGTGACCATCGGTACGACAGTCCAGTACGCTGCCACTCGACCACCGCGTCCCACGTTGTACGTTGATTAAAGCATCTTATTTACTAGAGTTTATACGGCAATTAATTAGTGTACGTTGATTAAAGTTCTTCAACATTAAGCAGACGTAGTTTTTAATTTAGAGTAAGAGAAATGAAATGATTATTTTAAAAACAAATCTATCCCTTTTTAAGTTGCGTATTTTTTAAATTGATGGACACTTTTGTTCATTTATTTTGACTATTAATTCTTTAGTGTTTACATTTAAAATGAAGTCTACAATTTTTGTTAAACTACCAAACTGATTATAGAGAGCCATTATTAATATTTTCATGTTTGTTTTATTGAATAATCATTTTGAGGTTTTAAAATAAATGAAATTGGTAAAAAAAGAACGAAAAATGTTTTTACTTCCAGTCTTTCATCGTAATAAATCACTCTTTTAATTGAAAATAAGCCAAATAAATTGCTCTGAATTATAAATATAAGTAAAAACATCTTTAATGGTAAGGCTATACAAATATAATATTCAAATTAAATTATTTTACCGCTACCTGTAAAACTATTAAAATTATGTAAGTATAAATTGTTTGAAAAATTGAAGATGTATTTTGTTTATCACTCATCAAGTATTTAAATGTTGCTGTTGTTTTTTTCATACCCCTCATTATTTAATGTCTTTTGTATGATTTTTAACTTGAATTTATTCTTTGTCCCCCCTTTTGTTTTCATTCATTTTCTGTTTTTTAAAATTGGGGGTTGTTTTTTTTGTTTCTTTTTTTCAAAAATAATAATTGCTATGTATCAAAACGTTATGTATTGTAAAGTAAAATCTTTGCATTTCTTTTTTACATATAGAATTCTACCGTACAAGCTATGCGCTAATGATTATAAAGTAATAACTTCTGTTTTAAAAGTGAATAGATAGAAAATGTGTTTATAAATAGAGGTTAAGACCAGACTACTACTACTAATGACAAGTCAATGCATTATTTTCGCCTTTGAAATTTGTATGACGTTTTTAGGGATGTATTATATATGCGCTTTTGAAAAAGAAGAAAAGTGTTAATTAGTTAAATCAATCATTTTTGTCCTAATGTAATTTTTCTACAATGAACTCAAACTTTAACAAATATTCCCTTGAGTATGTTTCCTAAATATTATTTTAAATAACACCTTGTTGTTTTTATTTTAGTCCTATATCTTCAAACCCATGTTCATCAGATTATACCATTCATAGAATGTTTATGATCTACTACAAATATCATCCATGAAATAAATCATTAGCATTTATGTAAACATCATTGAGCTGAATTGTTTGTAGCTCACCCACCACTACATGTTAATTGTTTTTAAGTTAATGATTCTAAAGTGTATTGTTGTGTTGTTAGCTTAAATTATTACACATTTTTCCTGTTACCTATGTTGTAGTGTCTAAACTTTCCTTTTACCTTTATTATTAACAATTTAAAGCAGTTTCCTCTTAAAAAACTGAAAAATAAATAACATCTTGTGAATTGTCTTGGAGTCAGTTTTCGTGTATTTTGTGTTCATATGTCAATTCCGACTTTAATTTTTAAAATAATTTCATAAGCTTTAAATTGTGTATTGGTAACACATTGGAATGATTTTAGTACTTCAAATACGACACATAAAAAAGATTGGATCTCTTTAAAGATATGATGAAGAAACGTCTTAGTAATTCGGGAATGAATGTTCCCGTTAATATGTCATACATAATTAGATTGCGATAAGGCTTTCAAATAAAATATAAGCATAAGATATACGAGCGAATTGAGTGATTAAAACAATATATTTAGATTATAGTTGATTATAGTTGATATGCTTTTCTTCGTTCTGTCCACGTTACTGATTATAATTGAGATTTAGCTCAAGTTTGGCTGATAATGAAATAAAACTAAAGAAATAAAACTAAAGAAATAAAACTAGAGCAATTGCATTACAGAAATAAAACTAAAGAAATAAAACTAAAGGAATAAAACTAAAGAAATAGAACTAAAGAAATAAAACCAATGAAGTACAACCAATGAAATAAAACTAAAAGCTTCAGAAGGGCAGAGTAACCAAAGTAATAGCATGTAAAGTAATATGCATTAATTACCTCTACTTTAGACTGAAACAAGATTTATGTTGCTAAATCTTAATGAACTACGAAAATCAGGACAAATGACTTAAGTATAGTCTTTTAAATGTATCTTATAAATACTTATATATTAGATTAATGCGTCCAGTTCGTATTGGAAAACTTAAAGAGTACGTTCCAAGAAAACATTATTACAAAAATCATTCCTCGTTGTAGAAATCTTTTTAATATGTTGCACAAATGAAATATGTTACACAAATGAAATATGTTACACAAATGAAATATGTTACACAAATGAAATATGTTACACAAATGAAATATGTTACACAAATGAAATATGTTACACAAATGAAATATGTTACACAAATGAAATATGTTACACAAATGAAATATGTTACACAAATGAAATATGTTACACAAATGAAATATGTTACACAAATGAAATATGTTACACAAATGAAATATGTTACACAAATGAAATATGTTACACAAATGAAATATGTTACACAAATGAAATATGTTACACAAATGAAATATGTTACACAAATGAAATATGTTACACAAATGAAATATGTTACACAAATGAAATATGTTACACAAATGAAATATGTTACACAAATGAAATATGTTACACAAATGAAATATGTTACACAAATGAAATATGTTACACAAATGAAATATGTTACACAAATGAAATATGTTACACAAATGAAATATGTTACACAAATGAAATTCAACGATAAAATATCTGGTACTTTATTTTTTTATTAGGACATTTTCACAAACTAGAATACATTTATTACCGCATGGATCATACAATGTTAGTGAAAACTGTAAAACACGTAAATGACGTTAACATGGCGTCATTAATTGTATTACTACAGGAGGAATAGGGAATATGTTCTATGTTAAAGTAGGTGTTAAACATAATATTTCTTGGAAAGTAAACTATTTTTACTTATGAGGTCAAGTAGAACTTTGCAAAAACGTAATGAAAATAGATTTTAACAAAAATTAGATAGCCACTTGATTATGTTGCGCCCCAAAAGCCTGATTACATAACACAACAAGTGGGTCATGCAGTAAGTTGTCTTGTTGTGACAACTTGACTCCATAATACAAGTAGGCCATCGGTGGATTGTTTTGTCACAACAGCCTGACTATCTAACACACTAAGTAGGCCGTCAGTGGATTGTCTTGTCCGACAGCCTGACTATGTAACACAATAAGTAGACCATCGGTGGAATGTCTTGTCCGACAGCCTGACTATATAGCACAATAAGTATGCCATCAGTGGATTGTCTTGTCACGGCAGCCTGACTATATAACACATTAAGTAGGCCATCAGGGGATTGCCTTTTCCGACAGCCTGACTATATAACACAATAAGTAGTCCATCAGAAGTTTGTCTCATCACGGCAGCCTGACGATATAACACAATAAGTAGGCCATCAGTGGATTGTCTTATCACGGCAGCCTGACTATATAATATAACACAATAAGTAGGACATCGATAGATTGTCTTATCACGGCAGACTTATTTATCACACACCATTGAGATCGTCACTAGATATAATCCCAGCAAGCCATTAGTCCCGTGTGTAGCACAGTTTTATCATCTGGGTCTTTCCATTTCCCCACTGACTCTCGGGGGGACACACAACACAGTCATTGGCGTAAGGTCCAGACGTGTAGTAATTAAATGGACACTGACTGCACTTTCTCCTCATATCGTTGAACCAGAAACTTCTCGGACACCCGCGGCAGGAAACAATTCTGCTCAGGGCCAGGTTGGAGCCAATGGTGTTTGCGAATTGATCGCATGTAGCTGTCCACGGACCAATCTCAATAAAATTTATGTCCACCGTTTTGATAGACCACTTGGACAACAAATGCTCCATTCCTTCAAATAAGCCAAACATCTTATTTTTCTGCGCCTCAATATCGTCTATGTAGGATGAAACGTTGCCTTGTGGCTTGTAAGAGGCTTCGAACTGAAACGTCACATCCGCTTGAAAAGGCATGTTGTTTTTTAAGTACATTTTATTTGTATCGCATCTTGCATCTGGCCTTGTCCAAGAGCATCTTTGAGAGGGTGAGCAGAATGCATCAAGAGACGGGAAGAGCCTATCACGTAGTTTGACAACCTCGCTCTCCAGTTCAAATGAGCAGTCTTTGACCGTGTACACAAGAAGAATTGGAACGTGAATGCTGTCCGGTATTTTTAGAGGGATGCAATCGGGGGCGGTAACTTCATTCAACTCCAGGTTTTTCTCATTGGGATCGCAGAAGAAAACCCCACCTGTACCAGGGGCGTTAAGCGGTAAATCAGTTCCAGGGGTCGGACAGGTCAGTGAGGCAGTGAACTGACCAGAAACTTTGAAACGACCGTGTAATGGCAGGGGCGGCACAGTGACACATTTGATGGTTTGAGTCGTTGAGCTGTTTGTGATGTTCAGGATAAGACAACAGCAAACCAACAGGACTGTCGGCAAGAAATCAGTTAAACTTTTCATGGTTTTATAATTAGGTCACAACGTGCGTCTTGTTGACATTCATTGGATACAAATTTATATTCTTTTGTCGTAGATGTAGTTGTAGGTCATTGGATGGCTTTACGATCATTAGAGAAGGTAAACACCGACAATGATGCTCCAGCGTTCAATATTTATGTCACCATTCAGACTCAAAAGTGGTGCGCATTCATTCAAGGTTCTAAAGGGTTTGTAGTACTTTGTAATGAATAAATTTCAGTTTTAACGTTGGTGTGAAAAAACCCGTGATCAATGTTTTTGCCATTGTGGCTCCTTTATTGAGTGTTTGTATTAATCTGCGAATAGCATTCATCGCAAGGGCCATAATTGATAATTGTTAGGGCTGCGGAAATTAAGGATTAATTTCTCGATTAATCGTTAAAAATTTTAATGATTAAATTTTTTAATAAGATTAATCGAACCACCACTTATAAATGTACTGTAAGTCAAAAAGTAAAATATTTAGGCCGATAAATATATATTAATTTCCGGACGGTTGCACGAACATTTTGGTTTTAAACTATTGACTGAACTGAATGTTAGAAATGTTGACAAAGTTTATTGTGTCCATTGATCAGTGAGAGAAATCGTTTGCCTACCATGCTCTAAGTCTAAGCTTCGTTGGTCTGTGTGCAAAGTTTCACAACGTCCATTTTTGTGTAATATTTTACAAAATTTGCTGTGCGTTGTTTCTATAAACTCTTGCGTGGCGTCGGTTAAATATATGCGCAGCCACGCTGCTTAAAGGGAACATTGCTACCATGGTTCTAACACTTCGCTTACATATCACCTGCATACCAAACATCCAAAACAGCAGGGGTCGGGAAACTTTTTGTCTGAGAGAACCATATACACCCCATATTTTGAAAAGTAATTCTGTGAGAGCCATACATTATGTTAAAACTATAAATTCAAATAAATGTTAGTCAAACATAACATTGTACTTTTATTGTTGAAATCACACAAAATTCAAACAGTTTGAATTTTGTGTCATTTCAACACTAAAAGTAAAATAAGTATGCTTCTGAATTCTTTTTAATAACATTGTTATGTTGGTGTTTTTTTTTGTATATGCAATTAATATGTAGATCAAATTAGTCTGAATAAACGTTACTTATTTTTAAAATTAAATTTTATATATGTGAACATTTTTCTGCGTACCAGATGAAGCCATCAATTATAGAGCCACATCTGGCTCGCGAGCCATGGTTTCCCGACCCCTGCACTACAGTATCGGAAAACTCAGCTGAGACAATCTAAAGCTATGTGAACGATTGTTCAGCTCGGCTGGTTATATTGTCAATAAGACCCGCTCATCACTTGAACCAAATAATGTCAATACACTTGTCTGTTTCGTTGTTGGTTAAAAGATGTGTTATTTCGATTTTCGACAAGTATTTTAACAAATGTTACTAATGACGTCATACATTTCAATGTTTGGCTGTAATCGAAATTAACGATTAATTAATTGTTAATTTTTCAAAAGTTAACGATTAAATTTAAATTAATCGTTAACAGCCCTAATATTTTTTATATTAAAATCAGACAATAGACACAAAAGTGTTTACGTGTCAACTTCTCTTTCAGGAAGCTTGTTCCAGTCACTGATTGTCTTTGGCTTCTGTTGTGTTAACTTATTGTTTTCAGCTGAGGATGTCTGTCTTTGCCTATTTAAATCTCTTTTTAGTTTTGGTCAAGTATTGGAAAAATTGGTTTTAGGCACATGTTTTGTTGTTGTTGTTGTTGTTGTTGTTTTTTTTTAATTTTTTATTTGGCCACTGATGATGTTATGTAGGGAAGGCAAGGTGATGCAAGATACATTAGAAGAAGTAAATGTTATTGTGTCGAACAAATGCGGCCATACTATCGAAAATAGTGCAACCTTAAAAATGTTTCGTTTGTTCGTAAGCAAAAATCTTCTTCTGAAAAGTTGTGCAGCTTTTCATTTTCTATGTGAACAATTAAATATTCCACAAAAACTCGTATAGCAACTCGCTGCGCAGTAACTTTAAATTCTACGTGGCCTCGCCCCTGAGTGAACATTGTCTCTTACCGTTTCGCTAATAATTTATGTAAGGCACAGTTGAACATATTTATTAAAGGAATTGATTAACAATCAATGAATCTTAAATTTTCTGAGCTCCACATTTATTTTAAAGGATGCGCACTCACGATAGTGTCAATATTACACTGAGATTTATTTGACCAACGATGTCTGTTACTATACATGTACTTCCATAAATGTACCGAACATGATAAATACTGAATTCAACTTAGTAGAAATATGTCATGTTTATAAAAAGACACTTTATTAGGACTGTTTATGCACCTGTAAGCGAAGTAAACTGTTTCTTAAGGTGTCTTTTTTTAAAGACATTTAACACAGCAGTTGTTCATGTTTTCACAGTTTCGGAAAGTTCAAGTCTGTTCTTCGGGGTTGAAACTCCCATTTCTGCCACCGGCTGTCTGAACAAATTGTTAAGGATAAATTGTCATTGTTGATGCCAGGAGTCAAACATTTCCCAGTTGGAATATGATAAAGTGATTTATCCTGAAACAGTAATGAAGTTCAATCATCATTAGTCATTAAGTTTCCTATTAATGCTGTATAACAACAAACATCTTTTAGAATGTTTCTTTTTTCATACTTACCACAAATGTCTCAACATTGGTTTTTTAATTAATCGTTGTATATGAATTTTCGAATATCATTTTGAATAATTTAATTTGTTTAGAGGTTTTTTATTGCAAAGATTTTTCAAATTTACATTACGAATGTTTATGCTCAAGCTTACACTGTAGCAACGGTCACGTGACTGATGATCATGATGGTGATGATGATGACGATGATGATGATGATGATGATACACTGTACCATTAATATGAACTTTTTTGCAAAAAATACTCAGCCGAAACTGTGACAGATTGATCTGTTTATTTTGATAGATGCGAGGTTAGTGTTCACTAAGACAGCCGTCCACCTTACCTGCTTGTACTGCCATGTTGGACCAGAATTTGAACAAGCGTAACTACTCATTATGGCGTCATTGACCAGACAAATGAGCCACTCGTCCTGAGACACCTGCCCGTCCTCATCCAGGTACCAAAACTGATTGTAGCCCTGATTGTGACAAGGGTACATTTTGGGGGCGGGCTGACTGGCCGATGGTCCACCCATGCTATCTACACATCTTGGGGCTGCGAAGTTACGAATCTGAAAATAAGATTTAGTAAACAATAAAGGTACAATAATTCATTTTTATTTCATTCCAAATTAGTTACTTCTGTGAAATATTGCTATATTGATGAGTATCATTACGTATAAAATAAATGTACGAAAATTTGAAAACGGTTTCAGTATCATAAATAAATTAACCTAGAGGCGCCCATAAATTTAAATTTCAATGAAAATTCCAAAGACATTAACAAAGTGGGATCAATATGTTCATTCAACAAAATTTAGATAGAAAAATATAATAGCAATGTAAATCAATTTTGAAAGCTCAAAATTTCAATAATAAAAACATAACAATTGTGTTACATCGGTCATTGAATTTAGCAGCAAGTCTCATTGTAATTAGTATTTTCAAATGTGAATGCATCAAAGTGTTCTAGGGGGACTCGAGCTCATGACACTCGTTACGCCAATCGAGAACGCATGCCACCCGACCACATATTCACCTGGCTCACACACTCTTCTTTGAGATGTTTATTCTGTACAAATGTTCAGTATATTATCTCATCTCTTGCACATACATGTATTGTGTACAAATGTTCAGTACCTTATCTCATCGCTTGCACATACATGCATTGTGTACCAACGTAGAGTATGTTATCTCATTACTTGCACATACATGTATTGTGTACAAATGTTCAGTATGTTATCTGATCTCTTGCACATACATGTATTGTGTACAAATGTTCAGTATGTTATCTCTTCACTTGCACATACATGTATTGTGTACAAATGTTCAGTATGTTATCTCATCACTTGCACATACATGTATTGTGTACAAATGTTCAGTATGTTATCTGATCTCTTGCACATACATGTATTGTGTACAAATGTTCAGTATGCTATCTCATCACTTACACATACATGTATTGTGTACAAATGTTCAGTATGTTATCTCATCACTTGCACATACATGTATCGTGTGCAAATGTTCAGTATGTTATCTGATCTCTTGCACATACATGTATTGTGTACAAATGTTCAGTATGTTATCTCATCACTTGCACATACATGTATTGTGTACAAATGTTCAGTATGTTATCTCATCACTTGCACATACATGTATTGTGTACAAATGTTCAGTATGTTATCTCATCACTTGCACATACATGTATTGTGTACAAATGTTCAGTATGTTATCTGATCTCTTGCACATACATGTATTGTGTACAAATGTTCAGTATGTTATCTCATCTCTTGCACATACATGTATTGTGTACAAATGTTCAGTATGTTATCTCATCTCTTGCACATACATGTATTGTGTACAAATGTTCAGTATGTTATCTGATCACTTGCACATACATGTATTGAGTACACATGTTCAGTATGTTATCTGATCTCTTGCACTTACATTTTTTAAAATTGAGTACACAGCAATGATCTGCTTACCTCCCCTGCGTACTTGACCTTAGATGGTATGACGATATTTGGGTAAACGTTGTTAAGATACCATTGAAATGATTTACATCCAAGTCGGCGTCGTAATTCTTGTCTTTCAGTTATATTTCCGTAATCTCCCTTGAATAGAGCGATTATCGTAAATTTTATAAATGTTTAAAACAATAACAGTAATATGTTCCTAATATTAATTTGTTTTGCTTCGATTTATTTTTATTATAACCCATTAAGGGGCCGTCCATATATTAGGGGCCATCCATATATTAGGGGCCATCCATATATTAGGGGCCATCCATATATTAGGGGCCATCCATATATGACGTAAGCAAGGAGGGGGGAGGGTGTCTTAAATTAACGGCATTTTGCGTATGGATGCGTACGGGGGGGGGGTTCTTGACTGAATGTGTACGTACGCACAGCAAATATAATTGGCATTATAATAAGCCTAGTAACGTAAACTGCTCAGGTTGCAAACGGCATTCAAGACCGACTGAGTCAAGACTGATATGGTAAATTTATAATATAAAAAAACAGGGTATTAGTAGGCCTGACAAGACTTAACACAACAGCGAACGTTTCGGCAAAGAGCCTTCCTCAACGGACAATTGCTACATACATGAAACGAATAACACGGAATAATAATAAAAAAAACACTTGGCTGCGGTGAAATCCAAGCAGTCCAGTAGGGATAAAGTAAGAAGAGAAAAGTAAGAGCTTATATAGGAAAGGATAGGGTGGGTGTGGCCAATCAATCAGCTTGTCAGTGCGAACACAACGTTGATCCCATGTGATGTAAGAGTCCCATACTCATGGATTAGTCTATTCTCCAGACTATTCACCCCCATTACTTTAAGACTGATATGCAAGTGTTTTATAATGTATTGAAAACGAAAAACTGAACTTTTAATTACTTGGAAGAATTTAACATTTGATACAGACCAATTGTTATCACATTACTAAAATATATCCGTCTGATTTATATTTCCATTTCTTGAAATTAGTAGAAGTTTCTCTTTCACTTTCACCCACCGGTGCCTCAGCTGTTATACATAAATAATGTGGCGGCGATTTCACTGCTTATATTGTTCTATTTGATCAGTTTTATTCAGCAGTGTTCAAGACGATAATATTTGAATGTTTTCAATAATTTCATCATGATAAACACGATATTACAACCACAAAAGTGACGTCCATTAATGACGTCACGCGATTTTGGACGATCTTTACCCCCCCCCCTTCCCGGGCACACATTGTCACAAAAACTTAGACATCCCCCTCAAATAAGATGTCACAAACTTTGACGACCCCCCCCCCACCCAGAAAAAAACACCCTATTTTGTATTTGAAAATTAGCATGTTGCAAATTACTTTTTTATCATTTAAGTGTTCATTTAGTGTAAGTCTGCACTTTAATATCGTAACACGTGTGAAGCCATCGAACACTTTATTAAATAAATTGCAAGCAATCAAATATTTTCGGGGGGGGGGTGCGGGGGGAGGGGATAGCAAATTTGTACGTCCGCATTGGGGAGGGAGTCCCGAAAATGTATCGGGTGCAACAGGGGAAGGGCGTATGTAATATATGGATGGCCCTTAACATATGGATGGCCCCTAACATATGGATGGCCCCTAACATATGGATGGCCCCTAACATATGGATGGCCCCTAACATATGAATGGCCCCTAACATATGGATGGCCCTAACATATGGATGGCCCCTAACATATGGATGGCCCCTAACATATGAAGAACACAAGGGAAGAAACGGCTATGTGACATTTTTGAAATTTTCTAGTTAACCTTTTTATCTGATAGGGGATAAAAAATTGAATTGCTCTGAATTAGGTTTTATTAAAAAAAACTATGTCCCTGACCCTATTAAAAATTCAAATCTATTTAGTTGATTTCTAAGAAATCTCTATAATTTTGAACTTTTAAACTTGAATATCTCAAAAGCACAAAAATTTGACATAGCCTTTTCTTCCCTTGAGCTCTTCATATGGATGGCCCCTAATATATGGATGGCCCCTAACATATGGATGGCCCCTAATATATGGATGGCAACTAACATATGGATGGCCCCTAACATATGGATGGCCCCTAACATATGGATGTCCCCTAATATATGGATGGTCCCTAATATATGAATGGCCCCTAATATATGGATGGCCCCTAACATATGGATGGCCCCTAACATATGGAAGACCCCTAATATATGGATGACCCCTAATATATGGATATCCCCTTATATATGGATGGTCCCTAATACTAATATATGAATGGTCCCTAATATATGAATGGCCCCTAATATATGGATGGCACCTAACATATGGATGGCCCCAAACATATGGATGGCCCCTAGCATATGGATGGCCATTAATATATGGATGGCCTCTAATATATGGATGGCCCTTAACATATGGATGACCCCTAATAAATGGATGGCCCCAAACTTCCACTTTCATACAGATGTATTTAAATTTTAAAAAATTAAGCAAAAGATTAACGTTTTATTTAAACCAATCAATGTACCTACGATCTTAAATAGGATTCTCTCATAAAAGTAGTTCTTGTACTTAAAACTAGTGTACTCACTAGATTATATAAGATTCTCTCATAAAAGTAGTTCTTGTATTCATCCATCCACACCTCTGCTACCCGGATGGAGTTTTTGTTACCGATGTTCTGTGCCCATTTGATTGGATTTGTTCGACGAAATATATGACCGATATGTGAACATGGTATGAGCTCCACACTGCCACCACACATCCACGCCTAGAAAATAGACACGTGACAATAATTAAATACATCCAGGTCTAGAAAATAGACACGTGACAATAATTAAATACATCCAGGCCTAGAAAATAGACACGTGACAATAATTAAATACATCCAGGCCTAGAAAATAGACACGTGACAATAATTAAATACATCCAGGCCTAGAAAATAGACACGTGAAAATAATTAAATACATCCAGGCCTAGAAAATAGACACGTGACAATAATTCTGCACACTCAGGGCCATGTAGATACCCGTGACAACAATTCCACACTGCCTAAATTTCTGAATCTCCAAATACCTAAAAACTTAATTTCTCTATCATTTCCTGATACTTTAAACAAATAAACTTTTTATTTATTTTTGTGTGTGTTGAAAATAACATTAGATTAGTTGTGGTATCATTTAATAACCCATATATAATATAAGCAATAATCACCATATACAAAGTTAACTTATGAAATGGTTCAATAAACGCAGACACAAAAAAACATCCAGGAATTAATTAGGCTACATGAACTAAACTATTTATCACATTTTTATCGTGTTTGTGTATATGTGTGTCTGTTGGGGGGGGGGTGTTTCATAATTTAAATGTTATATTATCAAGTCATTGAAGTCACTTTGAATGTCAGACTAAAAGTTTTAATCAAAATTTAGTGAAGATGTTGTCAGTGGCGTCACTAGGGGGGGGGGCGGGGCGGGTTGCCCGGATGACACCAACTCTAGTGACGCCTCTGGATGTTGTTATCAGTTAAGTAATATATCTATGGCATCCTTCCATCCTCATGGGATGATGGCGTTCCCTCCTGCTCCTGTACCCCCTTCCCCTTTCTCCTGGCCCTTTTCTCCTCGCTCCTGGTTGTAAGGGAAGCTTCCACGACTTGAATGCCCTCGCGCACTTTTGCCCGCCAGGAGGTACGCTCCTCAGCAATGGTCTCCCACGTTTTATGGTCAATCTGCGCCAGAGTCATGTCTTTCTTGCAGACATCCTTTAAGCGCAAGCAGGGGCGTCCTCTCTTCCGCATACCAGTTGCCAGCTTGCCGTAAAGCAAGGCTCTTGGAATGCGCCCCGAGCTCATCCTGCGGACATGTCCCAACCACCGCAGGCGCCTCTCACTCAGGACTGAGTGCATGCTCAGCATTTGACTCCTTCTGAGTACCTCGACATTCGTGATCTTGTCCTGCCACTTGATGTGCAGAATCCTGCGCAAGCATCGTAGCTGTTGAGTAGCTTTGTTTGTTTGGCATAGGTCGTCCAGCACTCGCTGCCATAGAGGAGTGTGCTGAGCACACAGGCCTGGTACACAGTGACTTTCGTCCTATCAGTGAGCTGTGCATTGTTCCACATTCTTTGATTCAGCCTAGCCATTAATGATGGAGCCTTGCCGATTCTGGTTTCAATTTCCTTTTCCAGGGAGAGTGTGCTTGTGATGTTACTGCCAAGGTAGGCAGTACCTACCTTACCTAGTTAAGTAATGCCTCACCTTAAAAGAAAGCTCGATATTTTCTCCTCCCCAATAGTCAAGACCTGGATCATATGTTCCTAACCTCTCAAATAAGTCACGACCAATGGCAAAGAGTCCTCCAGGCATAGTAGGAGATCTGATTCAGATATTAGAGAATATAATCTATATGTTTATCTACTTATATTTTTAAACTCCTTTTTATAATATTCTAATTTATACCCATCTGTCTACAAACTAACACTAAATTTTGATGTTATAATTTTATCTTAATGATCCTTGAATCCAGCTTTGCAAACAATTTTCACACATATTTACTTAAATACACAACATGTACACACCCTCTTTGTCCCAAACACAACATGTACAAACCCCCTTTGTCCCAAACACAACATGTACACACCCCCTTTGTCCCAAACACAACATGTACACACCCCCTTTTGTCCCAAACACAAAATGTACACACCCTTTTTGTCCCAAACACAACATGTACACACCCCCTTTCTCCCAAACACAACATGTACACACCCCCTCTCTCCCAAACACAAAATGTACACACCCTCTTTCTCCCAAACAGCATTAAACACACAAACACACACAATATGTTTTGATGGAGTTCCTCAATGTTAGTTAACTTAATACCGTCTCTAATGTAACAGACTTTTGTTGTTTAAATATGTTTATCTTAAATTTCTGAACTGATAGCAAAAATTGTTATTTTGAAACGAAAATTAATCGTTAACAGCACTACTTAAATGCTTAAATGTCATTTAAAAATAAATTTAATTGGAGCCTAAATACATGTACTCTCATTTACAAAGTTGGGATTTAAGATATAGTTTTTCGTCGTTATTCTAAACACATATTAATTATAATTATGTCGATAGTCTATAAATTGTTAAATAAAATCTGGTATTCCACACACGGTAACAAAATGTTTCTAAGCAGTATTTACTTGTATAAGGCATATGTTGGACATTTATTGCATTTTGTAGCATACGGACATAAAACAACTAAAATCGATTTTTTAAAGCAAGAACATGAAAATAGAAGAAACAGATAATAATAATAATAAAAGTAATTTAGATTCTGATTTGCAGAGTCAAAATTAAATATTTAGGATTGAATGTTTCTTCTAATACAGCACGATCATTGAACAGGTTGCGTACCAAATGCATGTAAAATATTCCAGTTAGATATATTTGATTTAATCCGAATTTACTTGCTATATTTCCGACTCTACAACAATGATTTTGAAAAGGATAAAGCAAATAATTTGAAAGCTCAACTTCTAAAATAAAAAGACCTTATTGGCTCGGCGTCACTTTTTCTTTTGGAGGCCTCAAACTGTGGGATATTTTGCCACTGGAAAGTAAGGTCCTTAAACCGGAAGATGCCATTCTGGTTAACGTCTTGGTTGGACCGTGTGGCCAGAGTTTCATCGTTAATGACTTCAATACTCGGGAAGGCCACAACATTCGGGTTGGCGCCTATCCGGGCACTTAGAGGTCCTGCCCATTCTGCGTAGTATATTAAATAAACGACTTTGATATGGTTTAAGCTTATGATGAGTGTATTCAATGACTTGAAAACATAAAATAATGATAAACAATGACATAAACTTTAAGGGGCTCAGTGTAAGAAATTATAATATCAGACAGGCAAAGAATTCAACTCAACTTAAAGCATCATGTATGAATTTATTTATTATAATTATTTTGTCGCTACGGTCGAATAGTTTCCATAGACTTTTATTATTTTACTTTGTGTTGAAAGATATCCATAGAATAGATTTGATATTGTTTAAAATTCATATGCTGATTTGTTTTTACTCTTAATTCCCATGCTGATTTATTAATAACTTCAGAGGCGATGGGTAATGCTTTTTAAAAACAATCTTTTAATTATTTGAAACACTGCTATAAGTTTTGTAAACTTTACCTGGGAAGCATTCAATGTGAGAGTCTAGGAATACAAGAACAGGTGCAGTGGACACATAGTAACCTAGGAGCCGGGCTCTGGTGAGACCTTGGCGTTTTGTGGCTCTGACTATAACAACTTGTGGGTAAGAGTTAAAATATTTCTCCAGTGGAGCTTTCAGATACTCTGTAGAAGTTACAGTAGACACAGTTAAGAGCAGCTGGTGTTTAGATAATTTTTTGACACACATTTCATGACATATTCAATTAATATTTAATCATTTTCATTATTTCTTTGCCATACATTTTTAAGCGTTTTGAGTGAAAAAGCACTTTATTCTTATTAGTTTTAAGAAAGAAAAACATATTTCATAATTTTACCAATTCGAGGGGCATTTTCATTTTTCGTCAATTTTACCAAATGTTGTAATTCTTTCAATAAATACATATTTGATATCATGTCCATTTATTTCCCATATCCTACACATGGGGAGACGACTGATACAAGCAGGGGCAGTGATGTCACTAACCTTTGGTAGAAAAATCATCCACAAGGATTACTTCCCGTAACAACGTCTTTGGAGTGCGCCTCAAAATACTATGGACGGATCTCAGTAACACAGTCCAAGCCTCGTTGTGGAATATGATGATTACGCTTATTTGAGGTAGGTTGGTCTTGAAACTTAAGGCTTGAGTTCGACAACTTTGCGAATAAACATTTCAGAAAATTAATGACATTAACGTGACACTAACACTCGTAAATATTTGTACACTACATGTACTTTAGACTTCTAACGTTATTGGTGCAATCATTTTTTTATAAAAATGCCTGGTTCACACGATAAAATGTGTGTCCAAGATGTCTGGTTCACACGATAAAATGTGTGTCCAGATGTCTGGTTCACACGATAAAATGTGTGTCCAAGATGTCTGGTTCACACGATAAAATGTGTGTCCAAGATGTCTGGTTCACACGATAAAATGTGTGTCCAAGATATCTGGTTCACACGACAAAATGTGTGTCCAAGATGTCTGGTTCACACGATAAAATGTGTGTCCAAGATGTCTAGTTCACACGATAAAATGTGTGTCCAAGATGTCTGGTTCACACGATAAAATGTGTGTCCAAGAAGATATTTACTTTTGACTGCGACTATCTGGTAGCCCTCTGTGGACTGAGATGATGTCGCTGGCGAATTGGTTGAAACTGTTGTCGGACCAGCCAGCATCGTACTTGGACTTTTCAACCGCTGACAACGTCTTCACATCTACAACGACAATCTCACCACCTTCACCTAGCAGAGTAAACATTGGGTAGTGTTGGGATCTGTGGTAACTGTGAGAGACGTGTTGTTGTGTTTACATTGTATGAGCTTGCAAGGACGTGACCTAGTATGAAACACGTGGTTTGCGATGTGAACTGTAAGCGTGCGTGGTCATGGACTTGGAGGAGAGCTGACTATAAATGTACGGTTCAAGAGGCAACCCAGGAGGTTGATTGCATACGAGCTGCTTAGGTGGTAGATTGTAAAGTTGATCCCAGTTGATTGTATAGTTGATGAAAGACAGTTGTTAACAAGAACACACAGTGTGTTGAAGTCGTGTTACTTGACCTGCAAGTTCTATTACAATAACAGAGTAACTATTGGGTAGTGTTAGGATCTTTGATAACAGAGTAAACATTGAGTTGTGTTAGGATCTGTGAAGGTTTCAAGTCGTTATACTTGGGTTGGTATCACACTAATAATCTACATTTGTTTGATTGGTTGTGTTAGGATCTGTGAAGGTTTCAAGTCGTTATACTTGGGTTGGTATCACACTAATAATCTACATTTGTTTGATTGGTTGTGTTAGGATCTGTGAAGGTTTCAAGTCGTTATACTTGGGTTGGTATCACACTAATAATCTACATTTGTTTGATTGGTTGTGTTAGGATCTGTGAAGGTTTCAAGTCGTTATACTTGGGTTGGTATCACACTAATAATCTACATTTGTTTGATTGGTTGTGTTAGGATCTGTGAAGGTTTCAAGTCGTTATACTTGGGTTGGTATCACACTAATAATCTACATTTGTTTGATTGGTTGTGTTAGGATCTGTGAAGGTTTCAAGTCGTTATACTTGGGTTGGTATCACACTAATAATCTACATTTGTTTGATTGGTTGTGTTAGGATCTGTGAAGGTTTCAAGTCGTTATACTTGGGTTGGTATCACACTAATAATCTACATTTGTTTGATTGGTTGTGTTAGGATCTGTGAAGGTTTCAAGTCGTTATACTTGGGTTGGTATCACACTAATAATCTACATTTGTTTGATTGGTTGTGTTAGGATCTGTGAAGGTTTCAAGTCGTTTTACTTGGGTTGGTATCACACTAATAATCTACATTTGTTTGATTGGTTGTGTTAGGATCTGTGAAGGTTTCAAGTCGTTATACTTGGGTTGGTATCACACTAATAATCTACATTTGTTTGATTGGTTGTGTTAGGATCTGTGAAGGTTTCAAGTCGTTATACTTGGGTTGGTATCACACTAATAATCTACATTTGTTTGATTGGTTGTGTTAGGATCTGTGAAGGTTTCAAGTCGTTATACTTGGGTTGGTATCACACTAATAATCTACATTTGTTTGATTGGTTGTGTTAGGATCTGTGAAGGTTTCAAGTCGTTATACTTGGGTTGGTATCACGCTAATAATCTACATTTGTTTGATTAAGAATTTGACTGGCTATACAATCAATAACGTTCATACAATTTTCTGATACCAATTTACATTAAGTCCTAATCCTTGTTTTATAAAAAAAATATGTGAACAAATTAAATCTAGTGCAACTTTTATCTACATGTCAATAAATAAATAACGCTAGTGACAAGAAAGGACATTTAACGTGTTATATTCTCTCTGTCTAATTTATATCACATTTAACCAGTATCTATCTTATGATTTATATTTACTATTTATGTAAAATAAACTAATGGAATATGCATATGTGACGATACAGATTTGAAACTTTATGAAGCAAATATGATGTTTTAAACTTAAAATATGAAATAATTAACTCAAAGTAACCACGTGTATTCAAATATCAAGTGATGACATTTCATAGACGTAATACACCCAATAACTCACCCGGACCAGATGCATCATGCTTGTCATTGAAGGGGGGTAACTCGACACCATCAAACGCATCGGATGATCTCTTTTGGACCAGCATTCCTCCCATTTCTGTCAATTTATCCAATTGTTGACCTTGACCTTGGCCTCCATTAAACTGTCCAGTGCCACCTTGATGTTCCTTACCTACCAATCTCTCCTCCACTACTTGCTCACGTCCAACGATTGAATCCCTCACTTGAAATGAATCAAAACCCTGAGCTTTGATTGCATTCAAGGTATCGTCTGCTACATCTTTGCGCTCCATGAAAATCCTAGCCAGGCTGTAGACAGTCCAGAGTATGGGCAGTAAGATGAGAGCTCTCTTCAATAAACGGTAGATGTGAGTTCTTCTCATGGTTACAGGAACACAAGCGTCACAAACGTTGGTGTTCAGCTTCCATTAGTACAGAGTTATAAATTAGAAGCTTTGTTTCTAAGTGATCCGCCGGAAGTATAGTTGATTTGGTTGTTTCCCATTTCATGTATGTCTCTGAGTAGTGTATAAATGGGCTGAAAAATAAGAGGCATAGATAGAGACGTAGTTATAGACATATACTTAAAAATAAGAGGCATAGATAGAGACATAGTTATAGACATAGACTTAAAAATAAGAGGCATAGATAGAGACGTAGTTATAGACATAGGCTTAAAAATAAGAGGCATAGATAGAGACATAGTTATAGACATAGGCTTAAAAATAAGAGGCATAGATAGAGACATAGTTATAGACATAGGCTTAAAAATAAGAGGCATAGATAGAGACATAGTTATAGACATAGAGTTAAAAATAAAAAAATAAGAGGCATAGATAGAGACATAGTTATAGACATAGGCTTAAAAATAAGAGGCATAGATAGAGACATAGTTATAGACATAGGCTTAAAAATAAGAGGCATAGATAGAGACATAGTTATAGACATAGGCTTAAAAATAAGAGGCATAGATAGAGACATAGTTATAGACATAGGCTTAAAAATAAGAGGCATAGATAGAGACATAGTTATAGACATAGGCTTAAAAATAAGAGGCATAGATAGAGACATAGTTATAGACATAGAGTTAAAAATAAAAAAATAAGAGGCATAGATAGAGACATAGTTATAGACATAGGCTTAAAAATAAGAGGCATAGATAGAGACATAGTTATAGACATAGACTTAAAAATAAGAGGCATAGATAGAGACGTAGTTATAGACATAGAGTTAAAAATAAGAGGCATAGATAGATACATAGTTATAGACATAGGCTTAAAAATAAGAGGCATAGATAGAGACATAGTTATAGACATAGGCTTAAAAATAAGAGGCATAGATAGAGACATAGTTATAGACATAGGCTTAAAAATAAGAGGCATAGATAGAGACATAGTTATAGACATAGGCTTAAAAATAAGAGGCATAGATAGAGACATAGTTATAGACATAGACTTAAAAATAAGAGGCATAGATAGAGACGTAGTTATAGACATAGAGTTAAAAATAAGAGGCATAGATAGAGACATAGACTTAAAAATAAGAGGCATAGATAGAGACATAGTTATAGACATAGGCTTAAAAATAAGAGGCATAGATAGAGACATAGTTATAGACATAGAGTTAAAAATAAAAAAATAAGAGGCATAGATAGAGACGTAGTTATAGACATAGACTTAAAAATAAGAGGCATAGATAGAGACATAGTTATAGACATAGAGTTAAAAATAAGAGGCATAGATAGAGACATAGTTATAGACATAGAGTTAAAAATAAGAGGCATAGATAGAGACATAGTTATAGACATAGACTTAAAAATAAGAGGCATAGATAGAGACATAGTTATAGACATAGGCTTAAAAATAAGAGGCATAGATAGAGACATAGTTATAGACATAGACTTAAAAATAAGAGGCATAGATAGAGACATAGTTATAGACATAGAGTTAAAAATAAGAGGCATAGATAGAGACATAGTTATAGACATAGAGTTAAAAATAAAAAAATAAGAGGCATAGATAGAGACATAGTTATAGACATAGAGTTAAAAATAAAAAAATAAGAGGCATAGATAGAGACATAGTTATAGACATAGACTTAAAAATAAGAGGCATAGATAGAGACATAGTTATAGACATAGAGTTAAAAATAAGAGGCATAGATAGAGACATAGTTATAGACATAGAGTTAAAAATTAGAGGCATAGATAGAGACGTAGTTATAGACATAGAGTTAAAAAATAAGAGGCATAGATAGAGACGTAGTTATAGACATAGAGTTAAAAATAAGAGGCATAGATAGAGACATAGTTATAGACATAGGCTTAAAAATAAGAGGCATAGATAGAGACATAGTTATAGACATAGAGTTAAAAATTAGAGGCATAGATAGAGACATAGTTATAGACATAGATAGAGACATAGTTATAGTTGTGGTCCAAGGTTAGTATTGCCGGGGGTGGGAGTGGGAAATAAGCACCCACTCCTCTCGAAATATCCCCATAGCTTGCGTCTCATAATAGCCTCTACTAACCAAAGTCCAACTCCTGGCCTTCTCGTATGACTTGTAACGAAGTCTGGCGGATCACGTTTCAACTGACAGGAGAAGGGGTGAAGGCGGGTCGCTGGCGCCTTAAAACCAGCCGCTTCGGGCAGATGGGACTCGTTAACCTTGATAGGTAGCTCATCTAGGAGAGGGAAACTCCAATCTCAAACCTCCGTTGTCTCGCGGCCACACCTGTTCACGGAGAGACTAAGGGAGTAAACCCTAACAGAAAATCAGGAGACGAAGTCCCTTAGGCAGTTTTATTGCGATGCGCTATATCTCTGGCAACTCCTGCGATGCAGAGGGCACCTTGTTGTATCAGCTAAGCTGTTCCCCTGGAATCACCATCTGTGTGGAGAGAGAGGGCCTGCTGCCTGGGCAACAGCTGGTCTTTCTAAAGCTCTGCCTAGGCTATCGTAGCCTCCTGTGTTGTTGTCCTTCTCTACCTCCTCGACCCAATCCTGGAGAGGTCACTCCAGCTTCGCCGCAAGGCGTAGACACAACACGTGGAGCGGCAGTTACCGGTTATAAGCCATTGCTCAATTGGCGTAGAGCTAGGCGCCAGGGGTCGTTCCAGACGGTGGGAGAGATCGCCATGTCTCACTGAGCATCTACCGCCCGCCTTAAGCTGGGCAGCCCCCAGCCAGTAAGGTGATGTTCCGTCATGGCTCGCCTGCCCCATTGGGTGCATGGGGCTCAGAGTGATCAACTCAACAAGCAAGCCATAAACCCAAGCACCAACTGAAAAAATAAGAAAGAAGTTACCAGCACTTCGTTTAGCAAGCTGGAATGTCAGAACCCTCTGCACTGGTTTTAACTCTGACCCGTCATGTGCGGAAGATATAAGGAAGACAGCGGTCATTGACAGGGAACTTTCCCGTCTCGGCATCGACATTGCATGTCTACAGGAGACGCGGCTGGCTGAAAACGGCAAAGTGGTTGAGGCCAACTACACATTTGTCTGGCAAGGACTACCATCAGACAGACCAAGGCAGCATGGCGTTGGTTTTGCCATAAAAAACTCTCTTATGTCATACGTTGAACTGGCAGCACTTGGCACTGAGAGGATACTCGGCATTAAACTTTCAACATCATCTGGCGCAGCCCATATCCTCAGCCTGTATGCACCAACTCTCTGCTCCGAAGAAGAGTTAAAAGACAACTTCTACGAGGCTCTAGACTCCGCAGTAGCAAATATTCCCACATATGAGAGTCTATACCTCCTCGGTGACTTCAACGCCAGGGTAGGTGCAGATCACAAAGCCTGGTCCACCAGCATCGGCTTACATGGCATTGGTAAAATTAATAACAACGGCCAGCGGCTGCTCGAGCTATGCAGTACTCACAATCTGTGTGTAACTAACACATTCTTCAAATGCAAGGACATCCACAAAGTGTCTTGGAGACATCCCCGCTCCAAGCACTGGCACCAGCTTGATCTGGTTCTCACCAGGCGATCTGATCTGGCCAGTGTGCTCCAAACACGCAGTTACCACAGTGCCGACTGTGACACAGACCACTCTTTGGTCGCAAGCAGAATCAAATTAATACCAAAGAAATTGTGTCACTCTAAGAGCAAGGGTAAAACTCGCATCAACACGCAGAATATCAACTGCCCTGAGATAAGTGATCAACTTAACACCAAGCTTGAGCAAGCTCTTAAAGCCAACACCTCGCAGAAAGAAATCCCCAATCCGCATGATGCTATAGGGACAGAACAAATCGATGCGAATTGGCTCCATATTCGAGACACTATTTACAACACCTCTCTTGCCGTCCTCGGGAGGAAGGAAAGAAAAAATGCAGATTGGTTTGAAGCCCACTGGGTTACAATGAATCCCGTGACGGAGACAAAAAGAAAAGCTCTACTGGCCTACAAAGCTTCCCCAGGACCTGACACCCTGAAATGTCTCAGAAGTGCCAGAAACACAGCCCGGAAGACTGCACGTTTTTGCGCTAACACTTATTGGGTGGAATTATGCAAAAGCATTCAATCTGCTGCTGATCAGGGAGATATAAAACAAATGTACGAAGGCATAAAAAAGGCCACTGGGCCCACAACTTCAAAGTCAGCTCCAATCAAGACAAAATCAGGTGAGATGATCACAGAACGAGACAAGCAGATGCGGCGCTGGACTGAGCACTATCTAGAACTCTATGCGACACAGAATGTAGTATCTGACTCTGCCATAGAAAGAATACCAGATCTACCAGTTCTAGATCAGCTTGATGCTCCACCGTCAATAGAGGAGCTTGGTAGGGCTATCGATCATCTGAGAAATGGAAAGGCCCCAGGCAACGATGGCATTCCTGCAGAAGTCCTTAAGCACGGCCAGCCAACACTACTGAAGCCTCTGCACGAACTCATATGCGATTGCTGGGAACGCGGTCACATCCCACAGGACATGCGTGACGCCAAAATAGTTACGCTTTATAAGAACAAAGGAGATAGCAGCGATTGCAATAACTATCGTGGTATCTCCTTACTGAGTATTGTGGGAAAGGCTTTTGCCAGAGTGATCCTTGCACGCCTGCAAATTCTGGCGCAAAATGTCTACCCAGAATCACAATGCGGTTTTCGGGCTGGCCGGTCAACAATGGACATGATCTTCTCACTCCGTCAGCTACAAGAGAAATGTCGGGAACAACAGAAAGCCCTCTTTGTTGCCTTCATATATCTAACAAAGGCATTTGACCTGGTCAGCCGCGAGGGTCTGCTACGTATATTGGAAAAAATAGGATGCCCGCCGGGGCTTCTCTCCATCATCGAGTCCTTCCACACCAATATGCACAGCACAGTGCTCTTCGATGGTGCCACCTCAGAACCCTTCCCAGTCTGTAGCGGAGTCAAACAGGGTTGTGTACTGGCTCCAACACTCTTCGGTATCTTTTTCTCGATGCTACTGCGTCATGCATTCGAGGACTGTTTCGAGGGTGTAAACATCCATACCAGGGCGGATGGAAATCTGTACAACATCAGCCGTCTCCGTGCAAAGAGAAAAGTGGAAAATGTTTTAATTAGAGAGCTGCTCTTCGCGGATGACGCAGCCCTTACCTCACATTCAGAGATAGGTCTCCAACTTTTGGTCGACAAGTTCTCAGAGGCATGCAAAGATTTTGGTCTAACGATAAGCCTCAAAAAGACCAACATTATGAGACAAGGAACTGACTGCTTCCCAGCAATCTCCATTGAGGGAAACACCTTGGATGTCGTCGATGATTTTACCTACCTTGGCAGTAACATCACAAGCACACTCTCCCTGGAAAAGGAAATTGAAACCAGAATCGGCAAGGCTTCATCATTAATGGCTAGGCTGAATAAAAGAGTGTGGAACAATGCACAGCTCACTGCTAGGACAAAAATCACTGTGTACCAGGCCTGCGTGCTCAGCACACTCCTCTATGGCAGCGAGTGCTGGACGACCTATGCCAAACAAACAAAGCAACTCAACAGCTTCCACTTACGATGCTTGCGCAGGATTCTGCACATCAAGTGGCAGGACAAGATAACGAATGTCGAGGTACTCAGAAGGAGTCATATGCTGAGCATGCACTCAATCCTGAGTGAGAGGCGCCTGCGGTGGCTGGGACATGTCCGCAGGATGAACTCGGAGCGCATTCCAAGAGCCCTGCTTTACGGTGAGCTGGCAACTGGTATGCGGAAGAGAGGACGCCCCTGCTTGCGCTTCAAGGATGTCTGCAAGAAAGACATGAGTCTGGCGCAGATAGACCATAAAACGTGGGAAACCATTGCTGAGGAACGCACCTCCTGGCGGGCTAAAGTACGCGAGGGCATCCAAGTCGCGGAAGCTTCCCTTACAGTCAAGAGCGAGGAGAAAAGGGCCAGGAGAAAGGGGAAGGGGGGCAGAGGAGCAGGAGGAAACGCCATCATCCCATGAGGATGGACGGATGCCATAGAGATAGAGACATAGTTATAGACATAGATAGAGACATAGTTATAGACATAGACTTAAAAATAAGAGGCATAGATAGAGACATAGTTATAGACATAGATTTAAAAATAAGAGGCATAGATAGAGACGTAGTTATAGACATAGAGTTAAAAATAAGAGGCATAGATAGAGACATAGTTATAGACATAGACTTAAAAATAAGAGGCATAGATAGAGACATAGTTATAGACATAGAGTTAAAAATGAAAAGAATAAGAGGCATAGATAGAGACATAGTTATAGACATAGGCTTAAAAATAAGAGGCATAGATAGAGACATAGTTATAGACATAGAGTTAAAAATAAGAGGCATAGATAGAGACATAGTTATAGACATAGACTTAAAAATAAGAGGCATAGATAGAGACATAGTTATAGACATAGGATTAAAAATAAGAGGCACAGATAGAGACATAGTTATAGTCATAGAGTTAAAAATAAAAAAATAAGAGGCATAGATAGAGATATAGTTATAGACATAGAGTTAAAAATAAGAGGCATAGATAGAGACATAGTTATAGACATAGACTTAAAAATAAGAGGCATAGATAGAGACATAGTTATAGACATAGGCTTAAAAATAAGAGGCATAGATAGAGACATAGTTATAGACATAGAGTTAAAAATAAGAGGCATAGATAGAGACATAGTTATAGACATAGACTTAAAAATAAGAGGCATAGATAGAGACATAGTTATAGACATAGGCTTAAAAATAAGAGGCACAGATAGAGACATAGTTATAGACATAGAGTTAAAAATAAAAAAATAAGAGGCATAGATAGAGATATAGTTATAGACATAGGCTTAAAAATAAGAGGCATAGATAGAGACGTAGTTATAGACATAGAGTTAAAAATAAGAGGCATAGATAGAGACGTAGTTATAGACATAGAGTTAAAAATAAGAGGCATAGATAGAGACATAGTTATAGACATAGGCTTAAAAATAAGAGGCATAGATAGAGACATAGTTATAGACATAGAGTTAAAAATAAAAAAATAAGAGGCATAGATAGAGACGTAGTTATAGACATAGACTTAAAAATGAGAGGCATAGATAGAGACATAGTTATAGACATAGGCTTAAAAATAAGAGGCATAGATAGAGACATAGTTATAGAAATAGACTTAAAAATGAGAGGCATAGATAGAGACATAGTTATAGACATAGAGTTAAAAATAAGAGGCATAGATAGAGACATAGTTATAGACATAGAGTTAAAAATAAAAAAATAAGAGGCATAGATAGAGACATAGTTATAGACATAGAGTTAAAAATAAAAAAATAAGAGGCATAGATAGAGACATAGTTATAGACATAGGCTTAAAAATAAGAGGCATAGATAGAGACATAGTTATAGACATAGAGTTAAAAATAAGAGGCATAGATAGAGACGTAGTTATAGACATAGAGTTAAAAATAAGAGGCATAGATAGAGACATAGTTATAGACATAGAGTTAAAAATAAGAGGCATAGATAGAGACATAGTTATAGACATAGGCTTAAAAATAAGAGGCATAGATAGAGACATAGTTATAGACATAGAGTTAAAAAATAAGAGGCATAGATAGAGACATAGTTATAGACATAGATAGAGACATAGTTATAGACATAGACTTAAAAATAAGAGGCATAGATAGAGACGTAGTTATAGACATAGAGTTAAAAATAAGAGGCATAGATAGAGACATAGTTATAGACATAGAGTTAAAAATAAGAGGCATAGATAGAGACATAGTTATAGACATAGAGTTAAAAATAAGAGGCATAGATAGAGACATAGTTATAGACATAGCCTTACAAAATAAGTAAATTGTTTTAAAAATAAACAAGTCCCATTTCGTTAAAGATAGTTCTATTGAAAATTAAGCGACGTTTCCACGAAGTGTAATCATTTTCCCTATTCGTACCAGGATCAAATTCTGCCAGCCAAAACTGACGTCATCCTGCCTTCCTCCGGCCATGAGTTTATACCAAACATTCGTCGCTTCATAGGCATGTGATTGTATTTTATCCCATTCTAAGTTTTCTTGTAGAGCAGTATGACAAAATGGAAGAATTGTGACGAATTCGACTTGTTGGATACACCTTAATAATAGATTATCTTCAAGTCCGACGTTTGTGAAATTATGTATAGAATCCGACAATGAAGATTACTTTAAGGAACGTTTCTAATAGATTCTGGATCGGATATAAGCTTATGGCATCGAAACCAGGATGTTGACGTGTTGTGTTTTAATGTTATCTTTATCAAATGCAAATAAAATATAGAAATAATACAATTATTGCTAATTTCTTTCAGGGATAAATTGCTTATATATTGGCTGATAATTCTCTCGGTATTCGAGTTTTTCGACGTGTTATTGTATCTCTTTTTGCTCATTGTGTGGTTGGGAATGGGTTAACATTACTGGTAACTGTATGTGTGGTTATGAATGGGTTAACATTACTGGTAACTGTATGTGTGGTTAGGAATGGGTTAACATTACTGGTAACTGTATGTGTGGTTAGGAATGGGTTAACATTACTGGTAACTGTATGTGTGGTTAGGAATGGGTTAACATTACTGGTAACTGTATGTGTGGTTAGGCATGGGTTAACATTACTGGTAACTGTATGTGTGGTTAGGCATGGGTTAACATTACTGGTAACTGTATGTGTGGTTAGGCATGGGTTAACATTACTGGTAACTGTATGTGTGGTTAGGAATGGGTTAACATTACTGGTAACTGTATGTGTGGTTAGGAATGGGTTAACATTACTGGTAACTGTATGTGTGGTTAGGAATGGGTTAACATTACTGGTAACTGTTTGAAATGAGTGGATCTCAAAATTGGAAATTACAGTCAAATATGTTTGTAAATAAACTGATAGTGAGTCAAGTGTTAGGAGTTTACAGTCAAATATGTTTGTAAATAAACTGATAGTGAGTCAAGTGTTAGGAGTTTACAGTCAAATATGTTTGTAAATAAACTGATAGTGAGTCAAGTGTTAGGAGTTTACAGTCAAATATGTTTGTAAATAAACTGATAGTGAGTCAAGTGTTAGGATTTTACAGTCATATATGTTTGTAAATAAACTGATAGTGAGTCAAGTGTTAGGAGTTTTACTTCGTTCGAAGTTCAATGAACCAGAAGCCAAATTGTGACAAGTTTGACAACCTATAACGCTCTTCCCTAAATAAACGAACATTTCAGTTCTGAGTACTTTCCCTTTGTAACTTGAGTTTCTCATGACCGGGAAGTGAAAATTCGTATTTAACAATTAGGACAAAAAATGCAAACTTAAATTTGGAGTTGGTCGAATACTCCATACTTAAAATTCATTTATTCTTTGAATTGAATCGTTTTCTCCAAACAATTTGCGCAAGATTGAACATATGTGGGTGGTAAAGTAACGCATCGCTGCAATTCTTTGAAGCTTGAACCAATTGTATTGTAACGGCAAGCGAACACAAACTTTAACATGAATGGTAGTAACAGCACAGTGTAAATAGGACTTCAGCTTAGAGGAGCGGCGTGTTAAGTGGTTTAACACGATAGAGTTTCTGGCTTGTACAACACATAACACGATGTTTGCAGTAATAGCCTACGTACCCGATTATATAGATTTAACCTAATTCTTTGTTGTTGATTTATGACAGGGAATCATGGGTCGAGGATATTTTACAGCACAAAACACAAAGAGTTTATCCATTGAAACAGCTCCCACTCAGTCCCATTGACCTAACATCTAACATCTTATTAATAAAAGTACTTGATACTACACACGTGTTAACCAACATGACATATCTAAAACAAATTGCAAGCTGCACTCCACGTGGACACAGGACAATATTTGTTGTTGTCATCAATCGCTAGACCACATTTAGCCGGATCGAAATTACTCGAACAGTAACAGGTTGGTGAAACCATATCACAGAAATTAGTCTATCAGTAACAGGTCGGTGAAAACATATCACAGAAATTAGTCTATCAGTAACAGGTTGGTGAAAACATATCACAGAAATTAGTCGATCAGTAACAGGTCGGTGAAAACATATCACAGAAATTAGTCTATCAGTAACAGGTTGGTGAAAACATATCACAGAAATTAGTCTATCAGTAACAGGTTGGTGAAAACATATCACAGAAATTAGTCGATCAGTAACAGGTTGGTGAAAACATATCACAGAAATTAGTCGATCAGTAACAGGTTGGTGAAAACATATCACAGAAATTAGTCGATCAGTAACAGGTTGGTGAAAACATATCACAGAAATTAGTCGATCAGTAACAGGTTGGTGAAACCATATCACAGAAATTAGTCGATCAGTAACAGGTTGGTGAAAAAATATCACAGAAATTAGTCGATCAGTAACAGGTTGGTGAAACCATATCACAGAAATTAGTCGATCAGTAACAGGTTGGTGAAAACATATCACAGAAATTAGTCGATCAGTAACAGGTTGGTGAAACCATATCACAGAAATTAGTCGATCAGTAACAGGTTGGTGAAACCATATCACAGAAATTTGTCGATCAGTAACAGGTTGGTGAAACCATTTCACAGAAATTAGTCGATCAGTAACAGGTTGGTGAAACCATATCACAGAAATTAGTCGATCAGTAACAGGTTGCTGAAACCATATCACAGAAATTAGTCTATCAGTAACAGGTCGGTGAAACCATATCACAGAAATTAGTCAATCAGTATCAGGTTGGTGAAACCATATCACAGAAATTAGTCAATCAGTATCAGGTTGGTGAAACCATATCACAGAATTATCACCTAAAAAATCAATAGCAATACTTAAAAAAAAGAACAACAAACAATCATTTATTGAAACCATTGAGTGTGAAATTTGGTCTCTTAACTACACTATAGAATTAGGTCGTTTGAAAATGAAATAATAGATTTTATACTGCATTAAAGTCATCAAATATTCTGTTTCTAAGGTTGATGTCAAGATTTGCAAACGTCAGGGAATAGGAAAATGACATCTCCATGGCATTTGATGTTGTAATGTTTTAACCTGCAATGAGACTGGGAACAAATTAGCGGCCAAAGTCGAGCTGGCGACGAGTATGATATTGGGTCCCACCCCGTTCCACCCCATGAGTTACTGATAGCAGTCTATCATCTTATCACTGTACCCAAACTACGCTAAACTGTTTGTAACTGCATGTACACAGCGGTAACATTAGCTTCATTTTTTTTACAGGACATCCAGTGCCGAGAAACGTCAAAGGCATATTGACACAATTTGCTCCATTCAATGATTCATTTGTCTTATATCTTCAAATATCCTTACGAACAACTGATTGTTGCTGGAAGTTGTGGACCTGACGTAAAATCCTTGTGGTACCCATAATACTATAATTCAAGTCGCTTAGAGTTTCTCTCACAGGGGCATTTAGCCCACTAAGACCGCTCCATCAGTGACACTTAGACCAACAAGGCCGCTCTAACAGTCACATTTAGACCAAGTATGCCACTCTATTAGTGACATTTAGACCAATAGAGCCGCTCTCACAGTCACATTTAGACCAAGTATGCCACTCTATTAGTGACATTTAGACCAATAGAGCCGCTCTCACAGTCACATTTAGACCAAGTATGCCACTTTATTAGTGACATTTAGACCAATAGAGCCACTCTAACAGTGACATTTAGACCAAGTATGCCACTCTATTAGTGACATTTAGACCAATAGAGCCACTCTAACAGTGACATTTAGACCAAGTATGCCACTCTATTAGTGATATTTAGACCAATAGACCCGCCCCATCAGGTACATTTAGACCAAGTATGCCACTCTATTTGTGACATTTAGACCAATAGAGCCGCTCTAACAGTGACATTTAGATAAACAGGGCTACACTATAAGTGGCATTTATACCAACTGGGCCACTCTAACGGTGGCATTTAGACCACCAAGCCACACTATCAGTGGCATTTAGACCAATAGGGCCACACTAATGGTGCCATTTTGACAACAGAGCCACTCTAATAGTGACATTTATACCAACTGGGCCACACTATCCGTGGCATTTAGACCACCAAGGCACACTATCAGTGGCATTTCGACATACATGGTCACTCTTACGGTGGCATTTAGACCAACAGGGCCACACTATCCGTGGCATTTAGACCACCAAGCCACACTATCAGTGGCATTTCGACATACATGGTCACTCTTAAAGTGACATTTAGACCAACAGGGCCACACTATCAGTGGCATTTAGACCAACAGGGTCACTCTTACGGTGACATTTAGACCAAAAGGGCCGTTCTAGCGGGGATTGTTAAACATCCTTTCCTAAATTGCAAAAGAAAATATTAATTGTATAAAACACCAATGAATTTGCTTATTATACCTCCCTTGACAGTTTTAGGTCAATAATGACAAGATGTGTCTAGGATAAAGTTGATTGGCTACAATTTAAATGGTGTATAACTCGATTTTTTTGCCGTTAACGGGGAGAAAACGTCTTCTTGATATGCGATATTTTATTAATTAGTTCAGCTAATTAAACCTTAAACAGGCGGCATATGTTCAAATATTTAAATAGGCAGACAATATGTTTATACTACCGCGGCACATTGTTGAATAACACACGGTTCTATTTGATTGTGAGAATTCGTAGACAGTACACACATAGCAATGGAGGAATGCAGCCATAAAACTATAACATATTATTAAGATGAAGGTGATATAATTAATATCTAATCTCCGGGATCGGTGTAAGGGTTTCATTCAAACCAGGCAGAAAATTCGCTTTGTTTCGTAAAACCTATTCTATGTTTTAGAAATCCAGTTTTTAAATTGGCATTTTAATTTGAGATACGGACACGAAAACCATGGCGGAGGTGCAGGAGTATTTTTTCTTGAACTTGAACTATCCCTTAACCCGTTGTTGGGTCGTTGGGGCACCATCGTGAACTGCTCACTAACACGCGCCATTTGTCCCGGTCCTGTGCTGCCCTTTGAGAGTCGCTGAATGACAGGCCGGTCCACTCTTTGATATCGTCCTCCCATCTCTTCTTTTGTCTGCCTCTTTTCCTTCCTCCCTGGACTGTGCCTTGCAATATAGTTTTTGCGTGACCTCCATTTCTTGTCACGTGTCCGTACCATCGTAATTTCCTCTTTTTAATTGATGTGAGTAGGTCCTCGTAGGGGCCAATGACAGTACTTATTGTGTTGCGGACCTCTTCGTTTGTGATGTGCGCTGTATAGGAGATGTTCAATATCTTTCTGAAACATCTCTATCTCATATCTCCCACGTATCACCTCTTCGTTTGTGATGTGCGCTGTATAGGAGATGTTCAATATCTTTCTGAAACATCTCTATCTCATATCTCCCACGTATCACCTCTTCGTTTGTGATGTGCGCTGTGTAGGAGATGTTCAATATCTTTCTGAAACATCTCTATCTTATATCTCCCACGTATCACCTCTTCGTTTGTGATGTGCGCTGTGTAGGAGATGTTCAATATCTTTCTGAAACATCTCTATCTCATATCTCCCACGTATCACCTCTTCGTTTGTGATGTGCGCTGTGTAGGAGATGTTCAATATCTTTCTGAAACATCTCTATCTCATATCTCCCACGTATCACCTCTTCGTTTGTGATGTGCGCTGTGTAGGAGATGTTCAATATCTTTCTGAAACATCTCTATCTCATATCTCCCACGTATCACCTCTTCGTTTGTGATGTGCGCTGTGTAGGAGATGTTCAATATCTTTCTGAAACATCTCTATCTCATATCTCCCACGTATCACCTCTTCGTTTGTGATGTGCGCGGTGTAGGAGATGTTCAATATCTTTCTGAAACATCTCTATCTCATATCTCCCACGTATCACCTCTTCGTTTGTGATGTGCGCGGTGTAGGAGATGTTCAATATCTTTCTGAAACATCTCTATCTCATATCTCCCACGTATCACCTCTTCGTTTGTGATGTGCGCGGTGTAGGAGATGTTCAATATCTTTCTGAAACATCTCTATCTCATATCTCCCACGTATCACCTCTTCGTTTGTGATGTGCGCGGTGTAGGAGATGTTCAATATCTTTCTGAAACATCTCTATCTCATATCTCCCACGTATCACCTCTTCGTTTGTGATGTGCGCGGTGTAGGAGATGTTCAATATCTTTCTGAAACATCTCTATCTCATATCTCCCACGTATCACCTCTTCGTTTGTGATGTGCGCGGTGTAGGAGATGTTCAATATCTTTCTGAAACATCTCTATCTCATATCTCATATCTCATATCTCCCACGCATCCACTAAACAGTTTAGGGGCCGTACTTAAAGTACGTCACGCTCCAGAGGGGGGCAGGGGATGTAAGAACGTGTGACCTTTTGTGACAGTGGGAGGGGGTGTCCGGACATGTGGGACGTCACGGTCTTTTATAATAAATTTTAATAATTTCTTTAATAAAACAATTTTTTTGTTCGAAAATGTGACGTACTTGGTCCAAGATTTCTGACGGTTTGTGACAGAGGGGAGGGGGGAGTTAGAAATTGTCAAAAATAGCTTGACATTCTTTATGGACGGCCCCTTATGAGGCACTGAATAAGTATTTGTTCATAAGAAGTTAAAACATAGATCTACTTTTTAAATCCTTTATATTAACTCGTGGTGTCTGCGGCCGACCGACCTTGTCGCCAAAACTTTTGATCGATTTTTAACCCACTTGCTCGCAAGATAGCGAGCTGAAATTTTGCAGGCAGTTTCGTACCGATGATAAAAACAATGTATCAAAATTTCAGATCGATCGCATGTACCGTAATTAAATTATTGATTTTTTAGATTATTTTATTTATTCCTATGTATCATGCTATTTTTTGAGATAGAGCGTCGCGGTGCGTATTATATTGAACAACCTTTCTGTCGCGCAATAAGGTGCGTATTTTATTGACAACTCTTTTTATAAACATATTCCTGATCGGTGCGCATTATATTAAACATGTTTTACGACACAACTGCAATTTTGTATTTCTGGATGGTCTTGCGCTGCGAATTATAATGAACATTCTTTTAGTTACTTCTCGTACATAAAGGATTTATAGTCAAAAACTTGGTTTTTTACGGGTTTTTCTTATTATTTTATTGGGTGGCTTTACCAACAGGGAGCAATGTCTTAGATGGCCTCGTTACCCTCTTTTAGCTCTCAACACCATTGAAATCAAGTGCTTGTCCAGGAGTGGAGAAATTTAAAAGGAATTCAAAAGAATTGTGCTCCTTCCTTAATGTCATTTTCAAAGACCTAACTGTGATAATACAAGACCTAACTGTGATAATACAAGACCTAACTGTGATAATACAAGACCTAACTGTGATAATACAAGACCTAACTGTGATAATACAAGACCTAACTGTGATAATACAAGACCTAACTGTGATAATACAAGACCTAACTGTGATAATACAAGACCTAACTGTGATAATACAAGACCTAACTGTGATAATACAAGACCTAACTGTGATAATACAAGACCTAACTGTGATAATACAAGACCTAACTGTGATAATACAAGACCTAACTGTGATAATACAAGACCTAACTGTGATAATACAAGACCTAACTGTGATAACACAAGACCTAACTGTGATAACACAAGACCTAACTTTGATAATACAAGACCTAACTTTGATAACACAAGACCTAACTTTGATAATACAAGAAAACAAAAAGACATAAGGAGCAGATCCACAGTATGAAATGTGACGTCATATCTCCCACGTATCGACTAAAGATAGATATAAGGATAAAAACACCTTTCTTATTCCGTATGCAAGAACAAACACATACAAGTTTTCCTTCTTCCCGTCCGGAATTCGGGCGTGGAATGGGTTGCCTGAAGAATCCAGGAAAACCAACACTTTATCAACATTTAAATCTCTAATAAAAATGCAGGACTAAACACAAACCATAGATAAGCGTAGGACGCAATAATCTTCTGTATAGAAGGAGCGTCTGTAAACAGATAAGATAAGATAAAGAGTTTATACGGCACTGAATAAGTACAGTGTATGTCATTAGTTTATACGGCACTGAATAAGTACAGTGTATGTCATTAGTTTATACGGCACCGAATAAGTACAGTGTATTGGAGCCATATATAATTGTCCAACATGTAAAGTTGACCAACTCCTAAAGTAGAATAAAGCTCATAATTTATAGGGGCTGCTGCAGTGAGACTCACAACAAAGAAACATTTTCAACATCGAAAAAGAAACAGTTTGGTAAAAAACCTGGGCCGCATTTACAATGCTATTCAGACCACCATAACACAGATGTTAGCACTACTCAAAAAACAGACCAACTCCTTTCATTAAGCATCAAAAAGTCAAACCAAAAATAATTTTCTAAAAATGGCAGTACCTAGACGAGGTCGTTTTACAGGGTACAAACTGGCAATGATATCGATAAAGTCAAGTGTGTTAAGTATGCTATGGGTGAAAGTAGACAAGGTTTTGTAAACGAAACAGATGCAGCTTTTGTAAAAACAACTAAACCAAACGACTCAAACTTTGAGGAAGAGGTAGTTTGCCAATTAAAATATCTAGAGGCTACAATGACTTCGACTATAAATGAGAAGAATAAAATAGAGGACACCAGGATTTAGACGATCTTATTTTAACTGGCGGCTGGATAGCGAAGTCAATAGTGCGCTCGCCTCACAAGCTGAGGGGCGTAGCCCACGTTCAAGCCACAATAAAAATGTTGATGAATGACTATCGCTAAAAAGTCCTCCGCTGATTTGGAGAGGAGGTGGGCGTCGCCAAGGTCTACCAAGCCCCGAGAAAGCTCTAATGGAAACATTAGAACCCCCTACGACCACGAGGTTATGGGACCCAAAAAAAAATAATTTAACCGACATAACGTACAAAAAGGCATAAACACCAAATGTGAATACAGGAAGCGGTAGACGCACCACCATCATCATCACCACCACCACCACCACCACCACAGCCACCGCCACCACCATCACCACCATCATCATAAGTGACAGAAGACTTTGCAGGTGTAAGTGACGCCAATTCAATTTACGTGATCAATTTTTTTTTGGTTTTTTTTTAAACCCGTAAAAAATCTAAGTTTTTGACTCTAAATCCTTTATATATGAGACATAACTAAAAGTATGTTTAATATGATACGCACCTTGCATAAACTGTGCGACAGACTAGCATTAACATTTAAATGCTACATACAGATACATAGAGATAATCTAAAAAATCATTAATTTAATTACAGTACATTAAATCGATGTGAAATTTTGATTGTTCATTTTTATCGTCGCTACGAGTCGGCCTGCAAAATTTCAGCTCGATACTGGGAAGTGGTTTTAAAATCAACCAAAAGTTTTTGCGACAGACAGACAAGCAGACACTACGAGTTAATATAAAGGGTTTAAAAATCAGAGGATCTTATCTTATACAGTTGAGAGTGGAATCCGTCGCTAGGGGGGGGGCGGACCGCACTGGGTGAATCCATCACTAGGGGGTGCGGACCACACCGGGTGAATCCATCACTAAGGGGTGCGGACCGCACCGGGTGAATCCGTCACTAGGGGGTGCGGACCGCACCGGGTGAATCCATCACAAGGGGGACACCAAGAAGTAAACTTGTGTATATTTGTAACTGGCAGAGTCGGAGGAGGTCTATGGGGTAGATGTGGATGGGTTGACATCAACCTTAGTAACGCCTCTGTTAACAATTGCAACTTTTTTAGGGCAACATTTTCTGGTCATCCCTGATTATTTTATTCCTTAAGTCAACATTCAATTGGCGTATAATCTATATTTAAAAATCGCCCTCTAAAAGTGACATAATATAATATTAAAGGGCATCCCTTCTTTTTCATTAGTGAAGCCTATGTTAACTAAAGCAACGATTTCATGTTATTAAAGATTTCTTTAAGCTGTAGTGTTACAAGTACTCTTCTATTATCAGTCACCCTTAAACTTGAGCATATCAACGTCTTAGCCACCCTTAAAATATGTCCCAAGTACGAATTTTATCGTTACAAATGTACAGATTTAACTGTATACATGCCTCTCATGTGTGTCCATTATGATATACGCAAGTAATACTTCAGTAAGATTTAGCTTCAATTATTTTATTTGGATTTTAAATTAATGTTTTAATTAATGATTTAAATTAATGTTTTCAAGTAATGTGTTCAATTAATGTTTTCAATTAATGTTTTTGGACAGCACCTTGACACAGGGCCGTCTTAACGCATAGGCGCGTTGGGCATTTGCCCGGGGGCCCACGAGCATAGGGGCCCCATGGGAATATTTTTTATTGATATATATTATGTATATTTTTCTTATTTCTGTGGGGGAGGGGCACAACACTGTTTCTTTGCCCGGGGGCCCAAAATGGTGTAAAGACGGCTCTGCCGTGACACAATCTCAGCCCATATAACGTTAAAGTTGATGACACTCCAATGGGAGAAGTTTTTTTTCTCTGTTTATTTTTAAAATTGTATTAATTTAATAATTAATACTCATTATTTTGTAATAAATTAATATGTTGGTGCACCCAACTCCCAACTAATGCCACCGCCGGGTGAACTTTTGTTGACTCAGTTTTCTATTCCTGCTTTGATGACAAAGTAGTTCCACCAACTAAACACAGTTGCTAGGTTTAATTAGAGTAAGCGTAGTAATAAAAGACTGAGTCTTGTGACAACACAGACTGAACAGCAGGACATGTCATAGGTAGTGTTGCCATGCATTCTCATCAAATGGCGTGATCAAACTCATCATAACTATCTTCAATTCAGTGGCGTGACTTTAACTAATAAAGATTGGGAATTTTCTGATGGTCATGATTGTAAAGTTAACAAGATTGAGATGTCAGTTTGGATATGTCCATCAATCATAAGTACAGCTTTTAACTTAGGATGTACATTAGTGTACGTTATAATGATAAATTGCTCCTTGCCTCCAACCACTCTTAGAGACGCCACTGATATAAGCCAATTAAAGAGACAACGTACTGAGTGAGATACGACGTTGGAAACAGTCGGCTAGAGCGAGAGAATTGTCTGAGGTTGGATCCACTTACCAATGTTCACTCACATGTTACAATGGGTTATGTGTGTATGAATGTGACCCAGTGAGATAAGATTCCCTGTTTATTGTGATCTTTGGTGAACTGTCAGCGACTGGGGTAATCCTGTTATCTGTGTATTTAAGTCATGAATGGGGGCAGACGAATTTAACAGCAGGAATGTTGAAAAGAAATCTTTTTTACTGGGTTAAGACGCACACAATAATAAAACCTTTTGTAAATGAAATAGTTATAGCCCGAGTTTTACTGGTATAATGTAACAGCCTCATGCAACAATGGCTTCACAATTGGATACCGCCAAATTCAATTGATTTTAAAACATTAATCAAATCATTAAATACAATGAACTCCTAACACCTAAAAGTCATGGACCTCACAAACCAACCCAATGATATTATACTTAATGACCAAACCATAGAGAAAGTAACCAACTTCACTTATTTAGGAAGCAAAATGTCATATGATGGAGATGCAACAACAGAGATAACGACTCGAATTGCGTTGGCGTCAAGTGCTTTTAACAAACTTACAAATATTTGGAGATCAAAGACACTTAGCAAACATATAAAACTTAGGCTATTCAACTCTTGCGTAATCCCTGTACTAACATATGGATGTGAACGCTGGAAATCCACTCAAGCTATAGAAAAGAAATTAGTTGCCTTCGAAAACAAATGCCTCCGAAAAATTTTGAATATAAAATGGAGTGATTTTAAATCAAATGAAACAATAAGAGAAGAAACCAACCAAGAATATGTGTCAACCTTTATAAGGAGAAGGCGTTGGAATTATATCGGTCATGTTCTTCGAATGGACGAGAGAAGACTACCACGGCAGGCCTTCATATGGACCCCAAAAGGCAAAAGAAAACAAGGAAGACCAAAAGAAACACTACGTAGAACAATCAAAAGAGAAAGCTCAACCATGGGTCTAAGAAATAATCAAGACCTAATACAATTGGCGACGGATCGTCGTAAATCAATGACTTCTGCCCTATGTGCCGTCTTCGGACCGAGAGGAACTAACTAACTAACTAACTAACTAACTAACTAACTAACTAACTAACTAACTAACTAACTAACTAACTAACTAACTAACTAACTAACTAACTCCTAACACCTAGAGTACTCATCAAAAATTAATGTGACCTACTCATTCCAGGAGAGATCATTTAAGTTTAGAAATTTCGGACCAATCGCCTAGTAGAAAAGCTCGAAACTATTTTTCAATATTTGGAAACCAAACTATTCGCAGACCGTTCTGTGCAAGATTTAGCTCCGGTTTCACGAATTTTATTGTCAGAGGTGATCATAGGTAAAAGAAGATAAGTTTGCACTTTCCCATTGCAAAATAAAGATTAACAACTTTCAAGAAAATATTTCGCAGTTTACTTTTGAATTATAAACACTATTACTAATAGTTTATTTTAAGTCTTTTTTATTTTACTGTAGCCATGTGTACAACCATCACATTGTTTCATTATTGTAAATAGAATGGAATACTGTTATACTGATACACCGTTACTCGCTACACTGTTACATCGCTACACTGTTACCTACATAGTTACAATGATACATAGTTACATCGTTACACTGTTACATCGCTACATTGTTACATCGCTACATTGTTACACTGTTACATCGCTACACTGATGCATCGCTACACTGATACATAGTTACACTGATACATAGTTACATCGTTACACTGTTATATCGCTACAATGATACATCGCTACACTGATACATCGCTACACTGTTACATCGCTACACTGTTACATAGTTACATTGCTACATTGTTACATCGCTACACTGTTACATCGCTACACTGTTACATCGCAACACTGTTACATCGCTACATTGTTACATCGCTACATTGTTACATCGCTACACTGCTACATCGCTACATTGTTACATCGCTACATTGTTACACTGTTACATCGCTACACTGATACATCGCTACATTGTTACATCGCTACATTGTTACATCGCTACATTGTTACACAGTTACATCGCTACACTGATACATCACTATATTGTTACATCGCTACATTGTTACATCGCTACATTGTTACATCGCTACATTGTTACACAGTTACATCGCTACACTGATACATCACTATATTGTTACATCGCTACATTGTTACATCGCTACATTGTTACATCGCTACATTGTTACACAGTTACATCGCTACACTGATACATCACTATATTGTTACATCGCTACATTGTTACATCGCTACATTGTTACATCGCTACATTGTTACATCGCTACACTGATACATCGCTACACTGATACATCTTTACACTGTTACATCGCTACACTGATACATCGCTACACTGATACATAGTTACATCGTTACACTGTTACATCGCTACACTGATACATCGCTACACTGATACATAGTTACATCGCTACATTGTTACACTGTTACACTGATACATCGTTACACTGTTACATTGCTACACGGGGGGGGGGTTTGGTTGCCAGACCCCATTAACCACAATGAACGAGGGATCACTGCAGCATAGTGTCATTTTTAACTTAGTGTTATAATAAATAAGTTATAACTTGAATTGATTATCTGACAAGTCATCCAAAATGTTATGGAACCGTCCATGAATGACGTTACGCACCTAGGGAGGGAGGGGGTCGCACATTTAAGCGAGATGTGTTACAAGGGGGATATGAGCATATCCAAACTGAGATTTCAATCTTGTAAACATGGGAATTTCCTATCATGACGAGTTGAAGAAATGTGACGTCACGTCAAAACACATAACTTTAAATAAAATTTCCACTTAAATGTTTGATGGCTTACATTTTATGTAATGACGTTTTACATGGCTTCACACGTGTTACGATATTAGAATGCAGGCCTACACTAAATAAATACTTAAATGACAAAAAAATATTATTTGAAACATGCTCATTTTCAAATAGAAAAACGTTTTCTATGGGGCAAAGTCTTGTGACGTCATATTTGGAGGGGGGTCTACCTTTTTGTGACGACGTGTGACGAAAATAAAAGGGGGGGGGGAATATGCCAAAATCGCGTTTATGGGACACGCCTTTGTGTATTTGATTATTTATGCTGTATTGTATTTGGTTGGGCTTGATTGTCATGGTTGCCCAAAGAGGGTGGGGTACATAAGTCCTAGGGCGCCGAGGTACAGAGGCGCTAAAATAAGGCTTACGACTTTACGTTAGAAAAAAGTGAACAAGGAAAATGTTTTATTCCAATGTCTATCTGTGTGTTGTATTAGATATTTGTGTTGTATTAGATATTTGTGTTGTATTAGATATTTGTGTTGTATTAGATATTTGTGTTGTATTAGATATTTGTGTTGTATTAGATATTTGTGTTGTATTAGATATTTGTGTTGTATTAGATATTTGTGTTGTATTAGATATTTGTGTTGTATTAGATATTTGCGTTGTATTAGATATTTGCGTTGTATTAGATATTTGTGTTGTATTAGATATTTGCGTTGTATTAGATATTTGCGTTGTATTAGATATTTGCGTTGTATTAGATATTTGTGTTGTATTAGATATTTGCGTTGTATTTCCAAGATCAAATTTAATGCCTTTTTGCATGGATAACTACTATCAGGGCCGGCCGGCCCTAGAGTATGCGGGGCCCCAGGCAGAAAAGATGAGCGGGGCCCGGGCCCAAAGGGCTCCATAAATGACTTCACGCAATTTTGGCCGATTTTTCACCCCCTTTCCCACACGTCGTCACAAAGATTTAGACGTCATAAAGTATTGTCCCCCCCCCCATAAAAGCCCTTTTTTCTTTTTGATAATGAGCATGTTTCAAATCACTTTATTGTCGTTTAAGTATTTATTTAGTGTAGGCAAGAATTCTAATATCGTAACACGTGTGACGCCATATATTACGTCATTAAATAAATTGTAAAAGATCAAATATTTAAGTGCAACTAAATTTTTTTTTCTTTTTTTTTCTTCTTTTTTTTTAAAGTTGCACGTTTAGACGTGATGTCACGGTTCCAATACACCCCTCTCTCACTTGTCACACATAGTCACAAATGTGTGACCCCCTTAGTAGTATAGGGTGCCAAAAACGGGTATCATTTTAGTGGGGGCCCACAGTGGGATGACGTCACCACAGCTGTTGCCCTTACCGGTGGCGGCGCACGGTAATTAATTAGATTTCATGTTGTTATACAACAGTTTCATGTTGTTATACATGTTAATTATCTTAGACAAGTTAATTAGGGTGTCATAAGTGCGATGTTGTTATACAACAGTGTCATGTTGTTATAGTTAAAATATACAATATGTTAATTATCTTAGACAGTTATTTAGTATGTCATGATAATTATGTTAATTAGGATATCATATTGTTAGACGTTCATTAGAACATGTGGCGCGGGAAATTCAAATTTTCTGGTGTTTAAAGGGGGATAATCGTGTATTTGTATTTAATAGTTACTTCCCCTTTTCATTTATTTTAAATTTTTAAATGTATTCAATTATTTTATGTATTGATTGGTTCTCAAAATATTTTTTATTTATTTCTCATTTAATTATTAAGTGGTTCTCAAGCTATTTTTATTTATTTTAAATTTTATTTTATTTGTTGAATGGTCGTATTTAAGGGTTTTAAGTACGGTTTTTATGTGCTTCAGGTTGTTAGGCGATGTATTTAATTTGGGGTACTCTGCTGGACAGATGTTGTTGGTGGTGAATTTAATTCAAATAACATAGTGGGGGCAGTCGATGGTATAGGTTACATCAGGAATGGTTTAGTATATATTATAATTAATTAGACAAATTTAGGAGGGTTGGAAATAGCGAGAGTTTGGCTGTTGATCTGATGTTAGCATAGGTGTGGTGGTATAAAGTATGTACTAAAAGTGACAAAGTGGATTTAGAATGCTTTGGTTTATATTAAAATCAATAGTACAAACGAGGCGATGGGTTTGGATGACCATATGTTACCACTTGATTTATGGCCGTATTAATAAGTTAGTGGAGGTATGGAATGTGGCCCATGACAAGTAACGCTGTGTTTTAGGTTAAAATCAATAGTACAAATGAGGAGAGGGGTATGGACGGGGGCAATTGCAGATGTTGGTGGTTAATTTGAGGTTGTTTTCTTTGTAAATTTAAATAATTGTAGTAGTTTTATAGGATTTTCTAAACTAAAGCAACAGTTTTCATCTTAGTGTGGGGATCTATGTTATGAAAAGGTCTTTTTTTTTGTTTTTGTTCGTAGTGTTTCTTAATTCGGGAATATTTTCTAAGTTTAACGGTGTTTCCTTTCTTCCTTGTAATAGTTTTTATTGGATTCATAGTTTAAGTCAAGAGGTTTTTATGTTTCTTTTCTTAACTAGATGTGATCAGCTAGTAGTAGTAATATTTTATAAGGTTAACCGAGTCATTTTCTTCATGTTTTTTTTATCCATTAGAGGTGCTTATCTTAATGCCACGGACAGTTTTATAAAGTTCAATGGTCTTTTTGGTTGTATTTTTTCATAATTAGATGTGCTCATCTACCCTTGACAATATTTTATAAGTTGAAGGGTCTTGTTTTTTGTTGTTTCTTAGTTAGAAGTTCTCCTCTTAGGGACAGGGACATATTTTTTTAATTTCAATAGAATCATTTTCTTAGTGTTTTTTCTTAATTAGGGATTCTCAGCTTAACTTAAAGGACATATTTCTAGATTCTAGGTTCAAGGGGACTCGTACGTTTCGTGTGGATAGGATGTTAGCCGTTGTTTCTTTTCTTAACAAGAGATTATCATCTTAGTGTCGGGAATAGTGTTGAAGATCAATGGGTCTTTTTTGTTTTTGTTTTTGTTATTTACAGACTCTAATCTTAAGATCGGGCACAGTTTTCTAAGTTACATTGTCTTTTTTGTTAATACTATTTTCTTAACAAGAGATTATCATCTTAGCGCAGATTCTATAAGTTCAATGGTCTTTTTGTCTCTAAGAAGAGAATGTGTAAGTAACAAAAAACAAAAACAAAAAGACCATTGAACTTATAGAATCGTGCTCCACACTAAGATGAGAATCTCTAGTTAACAAAATAGCATGAACAAAAATGATTCCCTTGAAATTAGACATCTATCCATATCCCTAATAGGAGAATGCGTAAGTAACAAAAAACAAACTATGAATCCAATAAAAACTATAACGAGGAAGAAAGGAAACAACGTTAAACTTAGAAAATATTCCCGATACTAAGATAAGAAGCATGGCTAAAGCTGTCAAATAAACTTAGTGGAAACCCTAGAATTAAGAAACACTACAAACAAAAACAAAAAAAAGACCTTTTCATAACATAGATCCCCACACTAAGATGAAAACTGTTGCTTTAGTTTAGAAAATCCTATAAAACTACTACAATTATTTAAATTTACAAAGAAAACAACCTCAAATTAACCACCAACATCTGCAATTGCCCCCGTCCATACCCCTCTCCTCATTTGTACTATTGATTTTAACCTAAAACAAAGCGTTACTTGTCCTGGGCCACATTCCATACCTCCACTAACTTATTAATACGGCCATAAATCAAGTGGTAACATATGGTCATCCAAACCCATCGCCTCGTTTGTACTATTGATTTTAACATAAACCAAAGCATTCTAAATCCACTTCGTCACTTTTAGTACATACTTTATACCACCACACCTATGCTAACATCAGATCAACAGCCAAACTCTCGCTATTTCCAACCCTCCTAAATTTGTCTAATTAATTATAATATATACTAAACCATTCCTGATGTAACCTATACCATCGACTGCCCCCACTATGTTATTTGAATTAAATTCACCACCAACATCATCTGTCCAGAAAAGTACCCCAAATTAAATACATCGCCTAACAACCTGAAGCACATAAAAACCGTACTTAAAACCCCTTAAATACGACCATTCACCAAATAAAATAAAAGTCAAAATAAATAAAAATAGCTTGAGAACCACTTAATAATTAAATGAGAAATAAAAAAAAATATTTTGAGAACCACTCAATACATAAAATAATTGAATACATTTAAAAAGTTAAAAAAAATAAAAAGGGGAAGTAACTATTAAATACAAATACAAGATTATCCCCCTTTAAACACCAGAAAATTTGAATTTCCCGCGCCAGCTGTTCTAATGAACGTATAACAATATGATATCCTAATTAACATAATTATCATGACACCCTAATTAACTTGTCTAAGGTAATTAACATGTATAACAACATGACATCTAATTAATTACCGTGCGCCACCGCCGGTAAGGGCAACAGCTGTGGTGACGTCATCCCACTGTGGGCCCCCACAAACTGATACCCGTTTTTGACCCCCTATACTACTCCCCTTCCTCCCGTAGCTGCATGGCGTCATTTATGGATAGCCCCAAGGCAGCAGACGAGGATCGAGACCCATGCAAATATTCCATTTCTACAAATCTTCTTCTATATATATAATTCACCAGAACAAGAACAAGTCGTAAGCATGACGAATGACCCTTGGTGGGTCAGTTCTCAGTTTATGGTTGGCAAGCGATGTTAGTAAAGGGTGGGGGCTTGAGGTAACAACAATCTCAGTGCACATATCTCGAGAGCAACAATGCGTCTGCGATCCCCCCCCCCGGATGTTCACTAGCGTTGTTTTCATTTCTTCATTCTGCTGTTTTCTGTCCTTCCTCCCATTTCCTCCCAAGGTTCTTTATACCAGTGCTTCTCAAACTTTTTAGTATGGCGGAGCGGCAGGAATTTTTTCCATTGCACCAGGGACCGGTGCACTGTTTTCCCTGCACTGACAATTTTTTCGGTCCTTTTTTTGAGAACATCTGCAGACCGGCAGCGGCTGTCACACGGACCGGCACTGGTCCGCGGACCACCACTTTGAGAAGCACTGCTTTATACTATCTATGAGCAAGTCTGCGGCGTATGCTATGCCGCGGCTCGTGTCTAGTATTAAAATAATGGGAAATAAAAAATTAAATTATTAAAATGTTTCTTCTATAATATCACTGATACATCAGTTAGTACAGTTTTATTCATTTAATTGAAGATCCTAAACTCATGAAAATATTAATAACTAAAATGTGTTTGTTTGGTTTTTTTTTGTTGTTTTTTTGTTGTTGTTGATAATTGACCGTTTATAAATACAGATATATATAACTTAAAATTATAAACTATATACACTAGCGAGCTTTTGCGGCTTCAAAATCTGAAATAAGTTAATTGTATTCAAATCCCTAGCTACAGCATTCTCAATTGACAAAATGATTGCTAAGTTACTGATCCGATCTTGAATCATTTTTGATCGCATATAGGTTTTAAAAAGTTTTTGTTTCGAAAAGAGTCTTTCTCCGGAAGCCATGGTGACAGGAATACAATAGTTACAAGTATTCGAATAGCAATGTGTGTGTAAGAAAGTCACTTAAAGAAACTGCACAATCTAAACAGGATAGCTGTCGGTGACTGCAGAAGTTTTTATGGAACTCAATGATTGCAGCCTTTCAGAAACCATGAAACCATCAAGATCCTAATTTTCGCAGGCAGTTCGCTTTTTCTCCAGATTCATACTGCAATATAGTAGATCATTTTTTTCTAATTGATGAAATTTATAAAGAAATCGAAACGAGGCATGAAGCCTTCGCAGTTGTTCAAAGCGACATAACAGTTTAAAAACTGTGCGAAATTTTTCTTGTGCATCTACAAATCCCTCATCTTCTCCTTCATTTGTATTGTTTTTATTTTTCGCATTTTTTACTCTTTGAAAAATTAAATGGTTTCAAATTGCAAGTCCGTGGCAATTTCTTTTGCAATTGCTATTGTTGTTTCAAAACGTCATTTCTGTAAGACTTAAACCAGTTGCAAGTATGTTCTATGTTCTATGCTGTCAACTGCAGTTGTTAGATCGACTGAAATATTTTGTAATTCTTTGCTGCTGTAATTAAATTGGAACAAAATGGCGTATACAAAAGCAATGAACACAATCAAATAGAAGTTATTAAGTTTTGTTTTGCACAATGACACTTCTTTACTTCCAACTTTTGGATCACTACTTTGCTCTGCAACTTCGAAAAGTGCATCATAGATTTCGGCTGTTTGATACCGCACTGCCTTTAAACTTTCCCACACGGCTATCCCATCTTGTACAACAAATATTTCGAACATACTTGGAAAGGATAGCCTATCGTTTTGTTGAAGCGGGAAATAAAACAATAAAATAATATTGTTCAATTATACCAAAAAACGTCATTGCATCAGGACAAGTTTTTGCCATATCACATAGCAGCAATTTATAACTGTGACAGGTACAAGGGCTAAGGGGTAAACAATTACCAAGGATTTTATAGTAAAAGACAAGCTTGTACGCCTGACTTATGCCCCTTCATGTTCGCACCGTTGTCGTATCCTTGACCGCGGATATCAGAAACATCTAAGCAAAATTTGTCAGTTCCAATAGTAAGACATCAAGCAGGTGTTGTATAGTACTTTCTTTTACTTTTAGAAAACGTATCAAGTGTTCATTAATTACCTTTAAAATATTCCATTTCCTGGGCTTACATAGCGAATTGTCAGTGACATCTGTTCTTGATCCCTTTGGTCTGGTGTTCAATCAAGTATTATTGAAAAGTATTTACTGATTTTAATCTTCCTACAATAATTTTACTTACCTTATTTCCCATCAAAGAAATGAGTTCGTTTTGAATTCGCCTTCCCAAGTAGTGATCATGAATTTTATTAGTTTGTATACTTCGAATATGCTCCTACAAAACCGGATCAAATTTTGTTTTTTTCGTAAATTTCACTTACCGTCAATATCAATATCATTAAGCAAAAGATAATTTTCAGAGAAATCCATAGATATTAAAACCAACCTTTTCATCGGAAGTTAATATTTGAAATGAAAAAAATGAAAAACTTAATTAACAAAACAAATTCAAAATCGTGTGAATGGCAATTCCCCAAAACATTCCGAATTGTGGTAAGTAATTTGTTACAAAAGCCTAAAATAAGTCCATTGAATTTCTAATTAAGCTTCTTACTATTAGAATAAAACTATTTTCTTAAAATGCATCTTTTTATTTGAGAAGGGATAATACAGTTCTTTAATTAATTATTTTTACTTACCGACATATTGGCGTTTTGTAAGTTGGTATGAAAAGATAAAATCGTGAAGCAAAGGAAAGATATTTTACATATGTATATTGATGATAAACAATCTGCTAAAAATCGTTATTTTATTTTTGGTTTCCCTGAAGCGAGCACGAAAGTTTATATTCTCTGTAGAAAATCATGTTGATAACAAATCATGTTGATAACAAATCATGTTGATAACAAATCATTTTGATAACAAATCATGTTGATAACAAATTGATTCGCAATTTTATAGTTTGCTAACTGAGCTTTGACAGGAATTGAGGAAAATTTCTTCATTATTTTTATAGCTGCTCTAAGTTTGACCGAATGGATGCAAAATAACTTTTCGGCTTGTCTTTCAATCCTGGATGATTTGAGTTCAGATGTCGCTTCAGTTTACTGGGGTTCATGGACTCGTTGGACAATGCCATGTTATAATTAAGACAAAACGGAAGAGAAGGATCATTTGCACATTGTATGAAACCATACTCAAGATATTCCTCGTGATATTTCCGTTTGGTAACATTCTTCTTGGATTTCGCAGCTCTCTCTCCATTTTGATGCTCGCTGGAATCCTTCTGGCTTCTCTTCAAAAAATTATCCATAGCCGTCTGTAATTAAAAGTTTTTAAAAAAGTGAACAGCAGGAAAGGGTTTTTATTTACTTACAACAGATATTTATTCCCAATGGAGGAGAGAAATTTTTTAGCTTTCAAGAGATTCTCACAACCAGAACAATACAAACATGAAACGTTTTTTATTCAATTCTTTTTCGGTTAAGGATATATTTTTTTTCCAAAACTTGAAGGTTCGAAAAGCCTAGCAATTTATGGTATTTTTAAATCCCTTATATTAACTTCACCGCCGTCTCTCTCTGTCTGTCTGTCTCTCTCTCTGTCTCTCTCTCATCATCTCATGGGCTCGGCGGGCGGAAAAACAAAAGTCGAAAATGACCCACTTCCAATGATCCGATCGAACTGAAATTTGGCACACGGACCCGTCTTACCTAACAATGCATCGTATCAAAATTTCAGATCGATCGAACGTACCGTAATTAAATTAATGCATTTTTAGTTTATCCTTATATGAGGTATGTAATTTTAATTCACGATTTGTTATTGTTTTTTTGCCACGTGAAAGTTTGAGCATTGAGGCGACCCAACGAAACGACGGTGCGCTTTTGTTTACATTTTACGTGTCACTCTGAGCTCGGTCAAGCGAATCGGTGACCAGACTTTTCCCCTCTTCCCCCACCCACCCCTCCCCCCCCCCACTAGGGTTATGATGCAAAGTTGAGTTAAGACAGATTCAGTCTGTAAATGTTTGAATATAATCAATACTTTTAGTTATGTCTCATCTATAAGGGATTTATAGTCAAAAACTTTGTTTTTACGGGGTTGTTTAATTAAATCCCTTATATTAACTTCACCGCCGTCTCTCTCTGTCTGTCTGTCTCTCTCTCTGTCTCTCTCTCATCATCTCATGGGCTCGGCGGGCGGAAAAACAAAAGTCGAAAATGACCCACTTCCAATGATCCGATCGAACTGAAATTTGGCACACGGACCCGTCTTACCTAACAATGCATCGTATCAAAATTTCAGATCGATCGAACGTACCGTAATTAAATTAATGCATTTTTAGTTTATCCTTATATGAGGTATGTAATTTTAATTCACGATTTGTTATTGTTTTTTTGCCACGTGAAAGTTTGAGCATTGAGGCGACCCAACGAAACGACGGTGCGCTTTTGTTTACATTTTACGTGTCACTCTGAGCTCGGTCAAGCGAATCGGTGACCAGACTTTTCCCCTCTTCCCCCACCCACCCCTCCCCCCCCCCACTAGGGTTATGATGCAAAGTTGAGTTAAGACAGATTCAGTCTGTAAATGTTTGAATATAATCAATACTTTTAGTTATGTCTCATCTATAAGGGATTTATAGTCAAAAACTTTGTTTTTACGGGGTTGTTTAATTAAATCCCTTATATTAACTTCGCGGCCGTCTCTCTCTGTCTGTCTCTCTCTCATCATCTCATGGGCTCGGCGGGCGGAAAAACAGAAGTCAAAAATGACCCACTTCCAATGATCCGATCGAACTGAAATTTGGCACACGGACCCGTCTTACCTAACAATGCATCGTATCAAAATTTCAGATCGATCGAACGTACCGTAATTACATTAATGCATTTTTAGTTTATCCTTATATGAGGTATGTAATTTAAAATCACGATTTGTTATTGTTTTTTTGCCACGTGAAAGTTTGAGCATTGAGGCGACCCAACGAAACGACGGTGCGCTTTTGTTTACATTTTACGTGTCACTCTGAGCTCGGTCAAGCGAATCGGTGACCAGACTTTTCCCCTCTCCCCCTCCCCCCCCCACCCCTCCCCCCCTAGGGTTATGAAGCAAACTTGTGTTAAGACAGATTCAGTCTGTAAATGTTTGAAAATAATCAATACTGTTAGTTATGTCTCATATATAAGGGATTTATAGTCAAAAACTTTGTTTTTACGGGTTTGTTTTTTAAATCCCTTATATTAACTTCGCGGCCGTCTCTCTCTCTCTCTCTCTCTGTCTGTCTTGGGCTCGGCGGGCGGGCGGAAAAACAGAAGTCAAAAATGACCCACTTCCCATGATCCGATCGAATGAAATTTGGCACACGGACCCGTCTGACCTAACAATGCATCGTATCAAAATTTCAGATCGATCGAACGTACCGTAATTAAATTAATGAAATGCATTTTTAGTTTATCCTTATATGAGGTATGTAATTTAAATTCACGATTTGTTATTGTTTTTTTGCCACGTGAAAGTTTGAGCATTGAGGCGACCCAACGAAACGACGGTGCGCTTTTGTTTACATTTTACGTGTCACTCTGAGCTCGGTCAAGCGAATCGGTGACCAGACTTTTCCCCTCTTCCCCCCACCCACCCCTCCCCCCCCCACTAGGGTTATGATGCAAAGTTGAGTTAAGACAGATTCAGTCTGTAAATGTTTGAATATAATCAATACTTTTAGTTATGTCTCATCTATAAGGGATTTATAGTCAAAAACTTTGTTTTTACGGGGTTGTTTAATTAAATCCCTTATATTAACTTCGCGGCCGTCTCTCTCTGTCTGTCTCTCTCTCATCATCTCATGGGCTCGGCGGGCGGAAAAACAGAAGTCAAAAATGACCCACTTCCAATGATCCGATCGAACTGAAATTTGGCACACGGACCCGTCTTACCTAACAATGCATCGTATCAAAATTTCAGATCGATCGAACGTACCGTAATTAAATTAATGCATTTTTAGTTTATCCTTATATGAGGTATGTAATTCAAAATTCACTGTTTGTTATTGTTTTTTTTCTTCCAGTTTCACGTGAGTTTGAGTTGACGCCGACCGTCGTGTTGACGCCGACCGTCGTGCCGACACCCCCTCACATCCCACCCCCATTTATTAAAGACAAGGGACATCACTCGGTGTCAGTCTGTAAATGTTTGAAAATAATCAATACTGTTAGTTATGTCTCATATATAAGGGATTTATAGTCAAAAACTTTGTTTTTACGGGTTTGTTTTATTAAATCCCTTATATTAACTTCGCGGCCGTCTGTCTTGGGCTCGGCGGGCGGGCGGGCGGAAAAACAGAAGTCAAAAATGACCCACTTCCCATGATCCGATCAAACTGAAATTTGGCACACGGACCCGTCTGACCTAACAATGCATCGTATCAAAATTTCAGATCGATCGAACGTACCGTAATTAAATTAATGCATTTTTAGTTTATCCTTATATGAGGTATGTAATTTTAATTCACGGTTTGTTATTGTTTTTTTGCCACGTGAAATTTTGAGCTGACGCATTGAGGCGACCCAACGAAGCGACGGGCGCTTTTGTTTACATTTTACGTGTCACTCTGAGCTCGGTCAAGCGAATCGGTGACCAGACTTTTCCCCTCTCCCCCCCACCCACCCCTCCCCCCACCCCCACCCACCCCTCCCCCCTCCCCCCACCCCACCCACCCCTCCCCCCTCACTAGGGTTATGATGCAAAGTTGAGTTAAGACAGATTCAGTCTGTAAATGTTTCAAAATAATCAATACTGTTAGTTATGTCTCATATATAAGGGATTTATAGTCAAAAACTTTGTTTTTACGGGTTTGTTTTATTAAATCTTAAGTCTTAATAAATGAGAAACTATCATGGAATCCCCATGTCAATGAAGTTATTAAAAAATCAAACAAAACCTTAGGCTTTATAAAAAGGAACTTTAACAAATGTAATAGAGATATAAAACTAAAATGCTACCTCACTTTGGTTAGACCTGCACTAGAATATGCATCTTCTGTATGGGACCCATCCACCAAAGAAAACATTGATAAACTAGAACAAATTCAAAAAAGAGCTGCCAGATTCATTACTGGAGAATATTCGAAACTGACAAGAGTAACACCATTAGTTAAATCATTAAACCTTGAAACACTAGAGGATAGAAGAACCAAGAGCAAAGTAGTAATCATACATAAAGCAATTAATTCTAATTTAGAAATACAACACAAAGATAACTTAATACAACCCTCAGATAGACATAAGGATAAAAACACCTTTCTTATTCCGTATGCAAGAACAAACACATACAAGTTTTCCTTCTTCCCGTCCGGAATTCGGGCGTGGAATGGGTTGCCTGAAGAATCCAGGAAAACCAACACTTTATCAACATTTAAATCTCTAATAAAAATGCAGGACTAAACACAAACCATAGATAAGCGTAGGACGCAATAATCTTCTGTATAGAAGGAGCGTCTGTAAACAGATAAGATAAGATAAGATAAATCCCTTATATTAACTTCGCGGCCGTCTCTGTCTTGGGCTCGGCGGGCGGAAAAACAGAAGTCAAAAATGACCCACTTCCCATATTCCGATCGAACTGAAATTTGGCACACGGACCCGTCTAACCTAACAATGCATCGTATCAAAATTTCAGATCGATCGAACGTACCGTAATTAAATTAATACATTTTTAGTTTATCCTTATATGAGGTATGTAATTTAAATTCACGTTTTGTTATTGTTTTTTTGCCACGTGAAATTTTGAGCTGACGCATTGAGGCGACCCAACGAAGCGACGGGCGCTTTTGTTTACATTTTACTTGTCACTCTGAGCTCGGTCAAGCGAATCGGTGACCAGACTTTTCCCCTCTCCCCCCCACCCACCCCTCCCCCCCCACTAGGGTTATGATGCAAAGTTGAGTTAAGACAGATTCAGTCTGTAAATGTTTGAAAATAATCAATACTGTTAGTTATGTCTCATATATAAGGGATTTATAGTCAAAAACTTTGTTTTTACGGGTTTGTTTTATTTACACGCTTTTATTTAAGTCACAATGTTTGTATGTTGTATCCATCCTTCCTTCAAAACTTGAAACGTAAAATTATACCACTTCTGATGGTCCTAGAGATCTAAAAATTTTACCACAGATAGATCTTGGATGACAATGCATTGTATCAAAATTTCAGATTGATCGAATGTACCGTATTGAAATTATTGCATTTTTAGTTTATCTATAGTCTATATATAGGCATCGGTACCCGTCTGCTTTGTTGACATCCATGAGTTCACCACGTGAACACAACACAGTGGTATAAAACGTTGGGCGGGCGCTTATGAGGTGTTTGGTATAAAAAAAAATTGTGGTAAAAAAGATGTGTGGGCTTCAGACGTGAATTTTAAAGAGTTTTTATTATAAGTTTTAAAAAATAGCTGTAAAAACAAAGTTTTTGACTATAAATCCCTTATTATATATGAGACATTACTAAAAGTAGTGATTATGTTAAAAGCGTGTCCTTTTTAAAAAAAAGATTTTTTAAATATTTAATTATGAAATCTTTCGCGGCACACTAAAATTTTCTCGCGACACACCGGTTGGACAACACTGCCTTACTTAGTTATTACTTAGTATGGTAAAGCCACAGAAATACCATGTTTCTAGGCGGTGAGAAAGCTGATTACTTTCTATAATATACCAGGTCAGAATACGGTTCTATAACACTTTCGGCAAAATTTAAAAAAAGGCCAGGTCATTTGACGGCAGGTAACAAAACAATGGTTCTATAAGTTTATGTTATTTAAATAAAGTTAAATTGATATTAAATAATCGCGTTAAATTATTGTTTTTCCTATAATAAACTAAAATGATAAAATAGTGTTTTTTGTTTTTTTTTGAGTTAGCGTCACAGGGTGACACCAGCATTAGCTACGTAAGCGTGTGACATGTCAAAAAAGCGTTCCTAGATTTATAGAAATAAGGGGTGAATATATTTAAAACACGAAGATTTTATTTATAAAAAAAAGTCTCCCATCGGAGAATTCGTTTTAAAATAAACTATCTAAGGTGTGGGGCGTGGGGAGACTTTACTTTGGGGAGACTATTTCATGATACCAGCCTACAGCCTAGCCCCTGAAACACAAGTGCACCTGTTGATTTCCTGCCCCACATTGGACATAGATGGTGTGTGTGTGGTGGGGGGGGTATTGACTAAATCCTATGCCTAAGTACACACACAATATGGTGTGTGTGTGTGTGTGGTGGTGGGGGGGTATTGACTAAATCCTATGCCTAAGTACACACACAATATGGTGTGTGTGTGTGTGTGTGGGGGGGGGGTATTGACTAAATCCTATGCCTAAGTACACACGCAATATGGTGTGTGTGTGTGTGTGTATTGACTAAATCCTATGCCTAAGTACACACACAATATTTGATGACATTGCCAAGTAGATTGAGTAGCTTGTTCAGATGTAAGCAATAATCTTCAGGAGAGCAATCTCAAGCATTTGGAATATGTGTGTAAGCAATAATCTTCAGGAGAGCAATCTCAAGCATTTGGAATATGTGTGTAAGCAATAATCTTCAGGAGAGCAATCTCAAGCATTTGGAATATGTGTGTAAGCAATAATCTTCAGGAGAGCAATCTCACTCAAAATTACAAATGATAAATAAAAAAACTTCATTATATCAACACTCCCTCAAATTCAAATATTTAACATCAATACACTTCATTCTGATCAACTCAATCATAATTAATATGTTTTTAATCAAAAAACTTCATTATTATCATCACATCAATTTTCCATATTATATACTCACCTACTTCATTCTCTCAAACACAATCAATAATTTCACATCTTTTATATACTCACAAAATCTTCATTCTATCAATCTCAATCCTATTTCCTAAGTTTATTACTCAATACTCAACAGTATCGTCAAACTCCCCTCAAATTCCTAATATATAACTCCAAACACAACCATTCTATCACACACACTCCTAATTTACAAATATATTCCTCCCAAAACACTTCTCTCCCACACCTCCAAATCCAATATTACCTCCCAACACAACATTCATCTCCCAACCCTCAAATATCCACATATATTCCTCCCAACACTACATTTCTCTCCCAACTTCCCTCAAAATTTACACATATATTAACTCAAACCACAAATTATCTCACAAACCCTCCAAATTTCCAAATATATACCTCAAAAACAAAACTTCTCTCCCCCAACCATCAAATTCCAAATATATACCTCACCCAACAACATACTATCAAACACACTCAAATTTTAACATATATACACTCCCACCACAACATTTTTCTCTCCCACACAATCAAAATTCCACATATATACCTCCAACCAAACTTCTCTCCCAACCACCTCCAAATTCATAATATATACTCACACCAACTACCTTCTCTCCCCCACCCCCTCTAATTCAAATATATACCTCCCAACAACAACTTTATTTCAAACACACTCAATTCCAAATATTATTAACCACACACATCCTTATCTCACTCACACTCAAATTTCCACATATATACCTCCTACCACATCCTTCTATCCAACACCATCAAAATTACACATATTATACCTCCCACCAAACCTTCTACTCAAACACCCTCCCTAATTCAAAATATCTACTTAATCCACCTAACATTATATCACACACCATCCAAATTCACATATATACCCTCCCACCACAACCTT
>CALYLW010000027.1:1498269-1541944 GCA_944989445.1 Ampullaceana balthica
GGGGTTTGGGCGGGTTGGGGGTCGGCGGGAGGCTGGGGGTGATGCGGGCGGGCGTGGGGGGTGCGTGGGGGGGGGTTGGGGTGTGGATCTCCCCCCCAAATCCCAGACGCGGGGTAGGGGCCGGGGGGGCTGCGGGCAGGGGGGGTGCGCCCGGCGGCGCGCGGGACGCCCGGCGGTGCCGGGGTGGGCGCGGGGGTCGGTTAACGCGGGGGGAGGGGTCGGGTTGAGGGGGGGCCGTTGCCGGGATTCGGGGCCGGGCGGGGGGCGAGGGCCGGGCCACCGCGGGGCCGCGGGGTGCGCGGGGTGGCGGAGGGATCGGCCAGGAGCGGGGGGGGCGATCGCGATGGCTCGAACTGGGTGGGGGCCGCCCGGGGTCGCGGGGGCCCGCCCCGGGGGCGCGGGGCCCCACCTCAACCCCACCCCCCCTCCACCCCCCCCACCCCCACACCCCGGGGGGGGGGGCGGGGGCGGACGGGGGCGGGGACGCGAGAGGGGGGGTAGAAGGGGCGGCGGGTTGACCCGGGTGCGGCTGCGTTGGGGGTTGGGGACCAGCGGCCTCTAGATCGTAGGTTCTTTTTTTTTTTTCCGTTTTGTATGCTTCTTTCTTCTGGTGGTCTTTTATTTTCTATTTGCATTTTTTTGTTTTGTGCTTTTTTCTATTTGTTACTAGCGGGATGGTTCGAGAGGTTGATCCTGGATTGGGGGAGCGCTGCGGTGCCTGCTGTCGATGCGTTTTGCAGTCGCTCCCCTTTGTCGGGCTGCCGTTCTGCCTTTAGGCTGGGGTGGGCGGGTGTGGGTGGCGGGAGGGGGTTTCTGTATGCTCTTTTGTGGAGTGGGAGTTGTGTTCTTTGCGCGAATCCTCCTGATTGTGATTGCTGATGCGGTTTTCTTTCTTTTTTTTTTTTCCTTTTTTTTTTATTTCTTTTTTTCTTCTTTCATTTTTTTTTTTTTTCTGTGGGCTATCGGCGGGTAAGTAGGGGTGATGTTTCTTGTAAGGATGGTCGGGGGGGTGGTCATTTTATTTTTAGCTGCGGGGGGTTGGTGGGGGGTTGCGCGAGCGCGTTGAGTGCCCCAAATTTTAGGGGTGTTGTGGCCCCAGGCGCGCTTGATCCCCAGAGGGTGCGGGTTTATGTAATGACGGGGCGGTGACAAGGGGGGGGGGGGCTTTTTGAATTTCGGGCAAGGCGGAGGTATTCCTTAGAACTATGCCTGCGGGGACTGCCATCGGGGTGCTAGGTGGTATGGTAGGGGCGGGTCGGGGGGGTTTTCTTGTATTTTTTTCAGATGATGGGAGGGGGGGTTGGGTGCAAGACAATGTTATGGAGGTGGCGGGGCGGGTGTCGTGGGGGGGGGGGGGGGGCCGGGACGGGCGGGGGGGGGGGCGGGGGGGCGGATGGGGGGGGGGGGGGGGGGCGACGGGGGGGGGTGTGTGTGGGGGGGGGGGCGGGAAGGGGGGGGCGGGGACGTCGGGGGGGGGGGGGGGAGGGGGTAAGGCGGGGGGGGGTTGCGAGGTGCGGGGTGGGGGTGGGGCGAATATATGTGTGGTAGTTGTGTTTATATGTTCTTTTTTTTAAGCGCCGGATAAAAACGCTCCAACACGCGAGGTTCTTAGATGGCGTGCAAAATTATTAGGAGTATTTATTGTGATCTTATGATTGATAGACACAAATACATTATACTTCTTGTCGAGTTCGTTGATAACTTACTTGCAACTTGGATTTAGCTCCTAGGCACCACTACTTGCAACCTGATCTCAGGGATTGGAATAACTATTTCTGTGGCGGAAGTTTTATCAAAGCAATGATGTGGATTTTGTTTTTCCTGCTAATATGGTTGATTTGGAGGGACCGCTCAATGCCTGATGGAGACTTTAACTTCTTTTATGAGGTTATATGACGTTTGAACCTCAGAGTCGCATTTTCTTACATGGCGTTAGGTGTTGCTTAGTCGGGGCTCAGGTTCTAAGCAAATAGCTTTGTAAGCTGAATTATACAAACATTTGTTACATACTTTTATGATTTACTCTTAATTTTTAGTGGTTATTATTTTTTTTTTTTTTTTTTTTTATTTTTTTGAATTTTTTTATTTTTTTTTTTTTTTTAAAATAAATATTCACAGTGCCATATAAGTCATGCATGAAATACTTGTATAAAGGAAATTATTTATTTTTAGTCCATATAATTTGGTCGAGCAAAAGTCTTTGATTTCAAAAGGTGAGATACAGGATATAAAAATCTAATTTTCAGCCTAAAGATTTTAATCTTGTCCTATACCTGCAGTTGAGTTGCACACAAATCTTTGAAGTTCTCAGGCACTGATGAATTCGATGCAAATTGGGCATATGTCACCTTCAGCGTGGCTGCAAAATATGAATAGCATTTATATACTCATGTAAGTTTAAAATAATAATGTTAATTTGATGTAAGTTAATGTAATGCCAAGGAAAATATATATATTAAAACAATTTATTAACAATTTTGAGACATGCGGCATTCCCAACAATAGTTTGATCAAATTTTATCTACTGTGATTAAAAATGAAATACAAAATATTTTCTTTTATATGATAAATGCACCGTCTATATAGGGAATTATTTTGTCCTACACTTATTTTCAATGAAATACACATCAGAAGAAATTTTTTTATTTAAATAAGAAAGCATAACTCATAATGAATTAGAAAATTTAAGTTAACACACTTTTTGACATTTATCTTATGTATACTTATCAATAAATATTCATCATCTAAAGGTTAGTCGTTTTTTAAAATTTATTAAACTTACAGGAATTCTGGGCAAATCTGCACTCACATCTGTTGTAAATACAATTATTCAATGCATGAAAAGGTTGTTAAAGTGTGAGAGTGAAAAAGTTTAATTTTTTAAATTATTTTTTTAGACTTAACTACAATCGATATCATACAGAATGGGACTGCGATAAAGCTTTTAAATAAAATACAAAATACACAAACAAATTGTGCAATTAAAACAATAAATTTGAGCTTTATTTTAAACTATAACGTTAATAGATGTTTCGGCTAATGCCTTCATCAGTACAATAACATACAATTGGTACTTACATATATTTATATTCTTAAAACATATTACATGTATATCATAAAATAATTTAAAATATTCATGTAAAATAAAATGAAACGACTTATAAAACGATTTGGTACTTTGGCTCCATATGGAATTAACCAAATTCACAATTTTACCTAACTGCAGAATCTTTTTCCCATTGTTGTTTTAACTGTAACTTTAGATACTTCCTCCTTTTTCCTATATCCTGTGTCCTTGTTTGTTTTCGCTTTTCCTTTCATTTTATTTTACATGAATATTTTAAATTATTTTATGATATAATATGTTTTAACCCCTTTACCGGTTGTCCTGACTATAGTCGTCTTGATCTATTGACCTTTACACGGTAGACCCGACTATAATCGTCCAAATGATATTATGATCTGCAGTATGCGGCAGACCCGATTATTCTCGTCCAAAATGCTATGACATAGTTACAGTGCTCAAAACTATGGGAAGCCATAGGCCTCAAAATTACCTAATTATTTTATTTTGATGGTTAAGAAACTATCAAATTTTTGTGTACACTATGACTTCTTCGGTCTACCGTACTGTTTTAGATTTATTCGCCAAATAAGGGTTAGTTTAAAAATTTTTAATACCCGGTAAAGGGGTTAAGAATATAAATATATGTAAGTACCTATTTTATGTTATTGCACTGATGAAGGCATTAGCCGAAACGTCTATTGTTGTTTTAGTTTAAAATAAAGCTCAAATTTATTGTTTTAATTGCACAATTTTTTTGAGTATTTTGTATTTTACAATCGATATGAGTGATTTAACTACAATTGAGATGAGTGATTTAACTACAATTGATATGAGTGATTTAACTACAATTGAGATGAGTGATTTAACTACAATTGATATGAGTGATTTAACTACAATTGAGATGAGTGATTTAACTACAATTGATATGAGTGATTTAACTACAATTGAGATGAGTGATTTAACTACAATTGATATGAGTGATTTAACTACAATTGATATGAGTGATTTAACTACAATTGATATGAGTGATTTAACTACAATTGAGATGAGTGATTTAACTACAATTGAGATGAGTGATTTAACTACAATTGAGATGAGTGATTTAACTACAATTGAGATGAGTGATTTAACTACAATTGAGATGAGTGATTTAACTACAATTGAGATGAGTGATTTAACTACAATTGATATGAGTGATTTAACTACAATTGATATGAGTGATTTAACTACAATTGATATGAGTGATTTAACTACAATTGATATGAGTGATTTAACTACAATTGATATGAGTGATTTAACTACAATTGATATGAGTGATTTAACTACAATTGAGATGAGTGATTTAACTACAATTGAGATGAGTGATTTAACTACAATTGAGATGAGTGATTTAACTACAATTGAGATGAGTGATTTAACTACAATTGATATGAGTGATTTAACTACAATTGAGATGAGTGATTTAACTACAATTGAGATGAGTGATTTAACTACAATTGATATGAGTGATTTAACTACAATTGATATGAGTGATTTAACTACAATTGATATGAGTGATTTAACTACAATTGAGATGAGTGATTTAACTGCAATTGAGATGAGTGATTTAACTACAATTGATATGAGTGATTTAACTACAATTGATATGAGTGATTTAACTACAATTGAGATGAGTGATTTAACTACAATTGATATGAGTGATTTAACTACAATTGAGATGAGTGATTTAACTACAATTGATATGAGTGATTTAACTACAATTGATATGAGTGATCACAAAATACACCAATAAAATAAAATTGTTATAGAACAGTACATAAAAATTGCTTACCAACTCTTATCTGTGTCTCCATCGGTGCTTGTGGATCAGCAGATTCAGGTTTCTTATGAGGGATTTCAAGTTTTGTGCCACACATGGTTTTCAATTCATAAGACTGAACAAATGAGATATCTGAAACAAACATTAAAAAGGATCTTATTTCAATGCATTTTTTACAGTAAACTAAATATATATATTTTTTTAATGTGCATTGGTTTTATACATCTTCTTTTAGAGATTAAAGCCACCAAAAAAATATTTCCCAAAGATTATGAACTTTCAGGAATTTTAACAATTAAGTAACATGATATCAGTATTTTACACGCTTTTATTTAAGTCACACTGTTTGTATGTTGTATCCATCCTTCAAATCTTGAAACTTAAAATAAATTAAACCACTTCTGATAGTCCTAGAGATCTCAAAATTTTACAACAGATAGATCTTGGATGACAATGCATTGTATCAAAATTTCAGATCAATCGAATGTACCATATTTAAATTATTGCATTTTTAGTTTATCTTTATATAAGCATCGGTACCCGTCTGCTTTGTTGACATCCATGAGTTCACCACGTGAACACATCACCGTGGTATGAAACATTGGGCGGGCGCTTATGAGGTGTTTGGTATTAAAAAAAAAGAGGTAAAAAAACAATGTGTGGGCGTCAGACGTGAATTGTAAAGAGTTTTTTTTCATACTAAATCATAACAAGCGCAAATTTTTAAATAATTTTTTTGGAAGGTTGGGGTGGAGTTGTAAAGAGAATTAGTTGCTGTGTCATAGCTCATATTGAAATATTTCACCATGGAGTTTTAAAAAATGTGTGAAATACTTTACTGAATAATAATAAGACACTTAGCATAACAAATCAAACAAAATTTTACTCCGTGAAAATTTTTATTTTCTTTAATAAATTAAAGATATGTAAAATAAATTGTGCTAGGGTTTCACAATTCCTAAAAAAATATTAAAGTAGATATAATATAAGTGTAAGCAATAATACTTTTGAATTATTATAGTCTGGTTCCTCGTAATATATATTTTATAAAATTATTATTAAATTCCTATTTTTTTAATATTTATCTACCTGTTTCATAATAATAGAATACTTTAACATCTGCTGGTTTTGGTTTAGACACAGCCAATTCTTTGTCTTGTTCAACATCTATTGTAAACTCTTTTGCCCTTTTGCTTAACTAAAGAAAAAAAAACAACTATATACACATTTTTAATGATTAAAGACTGGACAAATTTATTTTAAAATTGCATTTAAATATTTATTTCTTTAATTTATTGACTTCAGATGCCAAATTGGCTATTTTAATTCAAAGTGCAATATGTTTGTATAAATAGCAATGTTTAAGTACCTCATCAAAATAGAATGAAATTATGCCTTCCTCTTCATCATGTTCAATCTTTTTCATTCCCAATTTTGGAAAAAGGGATTCCAGCTAGAGAAAATTTTAAAAATTATATATATTTATTTAAAATTTCTATGAGAAAAAATTCTAATTTTAAGTGGATTCTATTTAATATTAAATTAGATGCTTGTATATTTAATTCAAAACTCTCTATGTCTAATTCAACATATAGCCTACCTTAGTTAAAGACTGCTCAATAGGAGACCAACTTGTAACCAGCTTTAATGTAACAAGAGCCATACCAACTGGTGTCTTATGATTACCTTTAGATCTAAACATAATTTTTTTTTAAAATCAAAGTTATACATTTTTATAAATAGTCTTTTTTTTTAAATTAAGGACTTTTTAAAATAGAATTATTAAAATTGCTTTCAGTTTCAGAATAACATTGCAAAAATGTTTAACTATTTTCACTTTTTCAAATTAATTATTCTTTGAAAAAGAGAAAACTCACATTTCAAGATTAATCACTTTTCAATAACATCAAGAAAGAGATAAATATTTAATACCTTGCAATATGTTGCATAATGTAACTTTAAACCACAGTTACTTACCCTACACTAATCATTATTGTGCGGCGATCACATCGATCTATATCTGGTTCATATAATTTGGGTGTAACTTTCAAGTGAAAATTAGTTTTTCCATCTGCAGCTAGATCTTTAGCTAATTTGTTGTAGTTGATGTTTAACTGTCAATTGTAAATAGCAAATTAATTATTTTATTATTTTAAATTTCTGTTGAGGAATAACTGATCTGTATGATGTTTATGGTAGTTACTGTAAATTTGATTAAATAGTTTTTGCTGTACTAAGTATTATTTAAAATATAATGGATAATAATTTGAATGGTAAATAATTATTAAGATTCCTAAGATGAAATTTAATGTCCTGTCATTTTATCATATCATATTTAAATTGACTGTTTTTCAATGTTCATATTGAAAATTACATTATAAAAAAAATTTATTATGGCTTTAATCACCTGAACTAATGCACAACCTTCACCTCTAGCAACAATGACTAGTGTATTAGGTAAAACAAGTATAGGGGTACTTTGTAGCAGAAGTGTTGTTTTTTCTTTCTGTGAGATGCTAAAAATATGTGATAATTTTTTCCCAGCTACTGAAACTTTAAGCTCCTGTTTTCCTTTGGTGAAAGATAAACTGGCGAACTCAGAAAGTGCATTGAGACCAATGACAGTGTCCTGAAAAATCAAATATTTGTCAAAATAAAACACTGTTCTTTTTTTTAAAATGTAGGTTTAGATATCTGGTTTTCAAATTCATTCAGCATTAACATGAAAGTCAATGGTATTTCTTGGTGGGGACATGAAAACTTCTATTATTAAAACTTTTAAATAATTTTTAATTCATTTACTTTTGAGTAATATTGCAAAAATTAAACATTTCAAAATTGTTAATTCTTTTAAATAAATGTTTTATTATTTAAAGTTATAATATTTTTAATTAGGCTCCATTTTTTGTCTGCAAATTTTGATTGTGACTTTTGAAAATTTAAATATGTCATCAAAAGTGTCTGATCATTTATAATACATGAGTTCTTGTACTATCAATTTATTAATACATGAGTTCTTGTACTATCAATTTATTAATACATGCGTTTTTGTACTATCAATTTAATAATACATGAGTTCTTGTACTATCAATTTATTAATACATAATTTCTTGTTCAATCAATTTATTAATACATGAGTTCTTGTACTATCAATTTAATAATACATGAGTTCTTGTACTATCAATTTATTAATACATGCGTTTTTGTACTATCAATTTATTAATACATGAGTTCTTGTATTAACAATTTATTAAACTACTGTCAAACTTAATAAAGAGTCAAATAAAATAACAAGTTTATACCTGAGTTGAAGAAAATCCACCAAAGGCATTTCTTTGTTTGGATAGCCACATGGCAATATTATGAGTATTTTCTATAGCTCGTGGCCCATAATGAGTAACATAGGCCATTAAACCATAAGCTGTCATTTCTACTTCAGCAGATGGAGCAGCAAAGAAATGCCATGAGTCTGAAGCTCTTGGTTTTGGTTCATCTCTAGCCCAATATTTTAGAGATCCTTAAAATAGTTTGTGACTTTAGTATTTCCTCCATATTTAATTTTAAATTTTAAAAACTTTATGAATTCTAAACTTACATCTATTGGTCATGCAGAAAACACGGTCTTCATAAGGCAATTGAAACTATAGCTACATATGCTTAATTTATTGAGATTATGTGTTTTGGTAAAATATTTTTGAGCAAAATAAATAAATTTAGTGCTTAATGTTTATTTACACAACTTCATGTTTTAAGCAATATTTATGCACCTATTTTGTTAATAAAAATCTTGTTGGAATTATATTTTTTAAATTCTATTTATAATGATTCATCATTGAATGATGCACTATAAATTTATTACATAAAAATTTTATAATTCATACACTGACTTTAAAAAAAATATATTCTGATGTATAGTAATCTCTCACTTTAAAATATGGCCAATTTTATTTTAAAGATTAAGTAACATAGATTAAACTAATTTAAAATATAACAAAAAATAATAAAAAATAAAAAAGTACATTAACAAAAATAATAGAGGGTAATTAACATACCATCATTTCTTGCTTTTGCTTCCAATTCTCTCAATATTGTGATGGTTAATGGGCTATTTGACAGGTGTAGGGCACTAGCATAAGCTACCAGGGACATAACATAAGGGTCCATTCGGTCTTTCTCTCTCTTAAAGTATGTACTTATGCATTGCATCGCACCAACAATAGCCGGGTCCTTGAAAACACAAGAATCTCATTTTAATCATTGAAATTTTATCTTAATTATTCTCATGGTTTGATCGAGTTCAAAATTAATTAAAAAATTTAGATTGGGAAAATTAAATTTGAATGTTTCATTTACCGAATTATTTAAGCCAACTGTAAGCAGAGCAATAGCAACATATGATGTAAGAGGAAGAAAAGATTCTCCAGTCTTTTTGTCATTTCCCATTCCTCCAATCATGTAAGAACTGAAGACCTTGCCAGTCTCTCTGAAACATCCAGTCTCCAGTTGACTCCGTTGCAGAAAGCGAAGACTCGTTGTTATATCATTTGGATCAATAAAGATATAAGGTTTGGCTTGGGCGTACGATTTAATCACGAAAGCAGTCAGCCAAACACTTCCGGAAGGATCACTCTTTCCAAATGCACTGTAAGAACCATCATTATGCCGGTATGTCAGCTCTCTTTGGTAACCTAGATCAAAATGTATAGCTTCCAATTATTGTTTATAGGACATTTTTTTAGGGCTCGATTTTTATTTTCACTTGTAAATTTATTTTGTTGTTTTTAATAATATTAATTTTTGAGTTGTGTATAAAAATTTATTAGGCACAAAAGACATCAGTTTTTCTCATTGACTCACCAATCTCCATATGCTTGATTGCTTTAGATCTAAGTTCCTCTGTAATTCTGCCTGTATTTGTGAGATATTTGAGCACAAAAATGTTAGGGACAAATCCTACCATATTTTGTTCACCGCAGCCAGTTGGCATTCTCACAAGATGGTCAAGATTTGCCAAAGCAGGCCCCATAATGTCACCTACATTTGGAAAAAGAATTATTTAATTTCATTAGAAGGTAATTATCTATTTTTAAATTCTGATGTCACTAAGATGAATTTGATCATTATGTTTAATGTGTTCTTTCCCTTTGAAAAAACACAACAAATAAATTAACATAATATGTAATGAGATGCACTGACCAATGACAGTAACTTCTCCCCTGGAAGAGTCTTTGACAATGTCAGCATCTTCTGGCATTGGAAGAATAACATCTTCTTGCTTTTCTTTACCATCTGAAAATAGTTTTTAACTTTATTTCAATATTTTTTTTAAAAAGAAACATAAAATGTATCTGTATCATCGTAAACTGACAGTAAAAACATTTTAGGTGCTTATAGAAATTTAAATATAAAAAAGTTACTGTGAAACTTATCATTTTAATTTTTATATATGAAACAAACTTAAATAGTTTAAGTTTTCATTGATCTTATCATTTATATTTAAATCTAAAAGCAACATAATTATTTTCTTAATGATTTATTTTTGCTACATTGGTTTAGATGATATTGCCTTTATTAGTTTGAACATTTCTGCACATATATACTTACATACTTTAAACATAGGTATTTCTGCACATATATACTTACATACTTTAAACATAGGTATTTCTGCACATATATACTTACATACTTTAAACATAGGTATTTCTGCACATATATACTTACATACTTTAAACATAGGTATTTCTGCACATATATACTTACATACTTTAAACATAGGTATTTCTGCACATATATACTTACATACTTTAAACATAGGTATTTCTGCACATATATACTTACATACTTTAAACATAGGTATTTCTGCACATATATACTTACATACTTTAAACATAGGTATTTCTGCACAGATATACTTACATACTTTAAACATAGGTATTTCTGCACAGATATACTTACATACTTTAAACATAGGTATTTCTGCACATATATACTTACATACTTTAAACATTGGTATTTCTGCACATATATACTTACATACTTTAAACATAGGTATTTCTGCACAGATATACTTACATACTTTAAACATAGGTATTTCTGCACAGATATACTTACATACTTTAAACATAGGTATTTCTGCACATATATACTTACATACTTTAAACATAGGTATTTCTGCACATATATACTTACATACTTTAAACATAGGTATTTCTGCACATATATACTTACATACTTTAAACATAGGTATTTCTGCACATATATACTTACATACTTTAAACATAGGTATTTCTGCACATATATACTTACATACTTTAAACATAGGTATTTCTGCACATATATACTTACATACTTTAAACATAGGTATTTCTGCACATATATACTTACATACTTTAAACATAGGTATTTCTGCACATATATACTTACATACTTTAAACATAGGTAATTCTGCACATATATACTTACATACTTTAAACATAGGTAATTCTGCACATATATACTTACATACTTTAAACATAGGTATTTCTGCACATATATACTTACATACTTTAAACATAGGTAATTCTGCACATATATACTTACATACTTTAAACATAGGTATTTCTCTAGTATCAGCTTTCATATACCAAAATATTAAAGCTCACATACAGTAAGGTTGAGTTAGATTAAGTAATCTTTAAGGGAATAAGGGATAGATCCAAAATTATTTATGTCTCTAGATTGAAGTGGGAGGAATGTGTAAACCAATATAAATATAGAACAAAATTTTTCTTAAATTGAATCTTTGAATGAAAAAAGTTTCATTTTTATGATATAAAAGATCCTCAATTAGTCTATTTAAATTATGTTTTGATGAGAAATTACCACACAAGCAGTTATACGCAATTGAATGGGTTTCTGAAAGGTTATAATTCTTTAGACATTTAAAGGAAGGATATTTTGATCACTTCTAGTGATGAAGCTTGTAAGTAAATCATTGTAAAAGTCTTACTCTTAGATTTTAGCAAACAACAGTGGTATTATTTTTAATAAATTAGAGATCATTGGGTTCTGAACATATATTGTATGGAATATGGAAAGTGCAAAATATCAGTTTTACTTTATTTTATAGCAAAGTTTAGTTATAGGTAAAATGCATGTAGCCAGATAGAGGAGAAAAAAAGAAAATTGGCACTTAAAATATTTTGGAAAACAGCAAAATATTATATTTTTAAAAAATATTTGATACCTTTAGCACACATATATACAGTATGAGTAAATTGTTGTTCAACTCCTTCAGCCTGAAAAAAAGGGAAAGTTCAATATTATAGAATGTGGCTACGGGGAATTTAAAAAATCATTAAACTATGGATATTATCATTTGTAAGTTTATCAACAAAACATAACATGTAATATCAAACTAATTAATGTTAAATTTAATACAAGTTTAATAACAAATTTTAAAAAATGTGTATTTACCTTAACAAACATTTGTCGCCTGACTGTGTCTGACACCCCAACATACCTTGTGTCTACTTCAATACTATTACTACAGAGACCAGGAATTATTTCAGCCTAAAATATGTTAGATTTCATTTATTATTTCAATATATTCTCAATATTTTTGAAAAACACATAATTCTCAAAAAATGTCATGGGGGAGCTCGTAGAATTTAATATGCTAGTGAAACAAACGGTTAGCCAACAAGTTATTCATATTATTGTTTAAAGTTTCAATTAGGCAAGTTTTAATTCTATTTTTAAAAATTAAGTTTAACTCAGTTTAACTTAACCCTTTTGCCTACCTTTGCATTTATAGGTAGGTGCCCTATTTCTTTAGGTGTTACATAAAACCTAGCTGTGTGTGACTTTCCACCACAAAGACACAGTGGTTCTCTGTTAGCTTTGCCATTGTGAACCTCAAACTTTTTTCCCATATCAAGTTCAAGTTGAATCTGAAAAAATATATATGTTTAAGATGCATTGCTATAAAATAAGTTAATAATTATTGTTTAAATTTTTTATGGTATCCTTTGCAATAATTGTACTTTGATTTACTTTCTAAGAAAGCACTAGTAATGGCGTCGCTGCGGATGACGCCAACCCAAGAGACGCCTCTGAGCACTAGTATGGATATCCCTGAAAAACTTAACAATGGAGGACTTAAAAAAAGCCTGGTGCAGTACAATAAAGTAGGATATATGAAACTTGACATTTCAAACAGTTAGCTAAGTTCTTAAAACTTTTTTTTAAAAACTGAGCTAAAATTTTAAATTAGACTCATCAAAATGAAGAACATTATACAGAAAATTAACACCTAACCATTCATTTTAAAAGTTTTAATAAACGTTTTAAAAGGTGTCATTTTGTATTTAAAATTTAACATCTATAATAATATTAAAACAAGATTATTAGTTTTTTTTTAAATTCAATGAATTTGCACTCACATGTAAACATTTCTCCAAATAATTGTAAACAGTAAACATAATGGGAAGCCTCTCTCCTCTCACAGCAGCATAAGGAAGATGGAGTGACAAAAAAAATGGCTGAAAAGTGGTTACCGATACAACATTTGAAAGTCCAAAACCTTTCAACTGATCAATGCACAAAGCATTGCCAACCCAGTTTGTGATTGTGTGTGGAGTAGTAGCATTAATGATGGACTGGCCTGTCTCCCTAATTGAATTGTAAATAAAAGAGAGTTTAATCCAAATTTGAGAATCATTGTAACAATTTAATATGGCTAGATAAAAATTTCTATTTTGTTTAGTTTTGACTCATTTAACAAATAACAAAAAGTATTTTTCAGGCTATATAATGAATTTGTAAAACATGTTCAATTTACAAAATTTATAAAGTAGGAAATATTAGTCTTTTAAATCTGTCTTAAATTCCCACCCTTATAATTGTTTTGGAGAGAATTTTAAAATATTCTTAGAAGATAAAAAATGAATATTAGAAATATATTTACTGCATTGTAAACTTGATTAAATTAACATATCGTAAATACATGCAGACAAAACTGTAAATGAAGCAAAAGAAGATAATGGAAAGCTAATGAAAAATTACTAATAGGAAATGGGACTGTCAAAATATTGTATAAATAATGCTTGAATAATAATAATTATTATTTACTTTAAGTATTGCAAAACATACCCAATTAAATGTAATTCCCATAACCATGTTTCTGGAAAATGTGTGCGTGCCGTATTTTTTTTCATGCCAGTGCTTTGCTGTAGTGCAGGTACTCCCATAATAGGAACTGGAGAGTCTCCTCTAAGCAAGAATCTATCACCTGAAGTTGAAGGATTAACTTAAGAGATAACAGATAGGTATATTTAAAGCCATAGATAAGAAGAAAAAGTAGGAAATAGAAATGATACAATTATATAGTAAAATGCCAGAAGAAACTTGTACATGCTGTAAAAAAAAATTAGATTTTAAAAAAAGTTGATTAGAACAAGATCAAACTAAAAAGTGGGGGCGGGTGAGGGATTAGCTTGAAAAGCACAAAGTTTATTTTATTTAAATTTCAATTTATTCTGATAACAACATGAATTTAATAAGAAATTAGACCTATGGGTCACATTTATCTTGTTCAAGTTAGGTTTAAAACATAACAAATTTAATCAATTTTTGATGATGGTCAGCATTTCAAATTTTTTATTAGCAAAGAGAAATTGAAAGAAATAGGCATACCGCTTTGCCTACTTTCTTAAGATCTTGTTTTAATATAATGGACAGCTGAATAATATTTCATGCAGCTAGAGGGAAATATTTAAAGTTACTCCAAACTTAACTGCATGATTTTAACAAATATACCACCTCCTACACATACCCAACAATAACAAAATCCCAAAGCCAAGTTTCTGGAAAATTGCTACGAACTGATGAATTAATTTTCAACTTCTTCTCAATCTCAGTATTTTCATCAGAAGTTCTTGCAAAATTCAATGATAACACTAAAATGAAAATATATTACTTTATTTTTATTATTTTTAACTCTATTTGCTATTTATATTAATTAAAAGAAATAATCGATGATTTATTGGCATTTGAATAAATTTTCTTTTAGTTAAAAGAATTATAGGCATTAATGCTTTAATTTAATAATGAACAAACAGTGTAATAGTGCATTGAATTTTTTTTTACTGACATGTTTTATTTTTTTCTTTCAGGGTATTAGGTAAGTTAGATTTTGTTTCAGTACAAAATATGGCTATAGCATTATAGCTTGTATACAGGGGGGCTCAAAAAAGTTGTACCGTCTTGTATAATTTCAAATAATATTTTTTTTTGTAACTGTTTTCTACAAAACATCAACTAAATTGTTGCCAAATGTTAATTTATATCAAATCAGAATTCAAATTCAATGTGTCCTCCTCGGTTCTCAACAGTTTTTTCTAAACGTCTTTGCCACAGGTCAATGCTCTTGTTTATAAACCGCTGAGACAAATGTTGCCACTCTTCAACAATGGCCAATTTCAGTTGTTCTGTTGTCGTAAAATTACAACGAATGTTAACGAAATAATGACATCATGCGTTGAGTTCGTAAGAAAGAATAATTTTACGGTTTGAAAACCGCTCAAAACATAATTTATATGTATTGCACAAGAATGTTCTAGGCTGTCCCACTTTTTTTGGGCCACCCTGTACATTCTATTTATTTTACATAGGATATCTGTGTTTTTGTTGTCATTGATTTATATTTTAAATTTTTTGTATTTTTTCATAGAACCTAATGCACTGTATTTTAAAGGTGGTTGAATTCTTGACTAACTCTTGAAGAATATAAAATTTTATAATAAATTAACAAAGTATCAAATTTTAAAAAATGCACTTCTAAGAAGTCTCTATGAGTTAATGTGGCAAAACAAGTATATTTTAAGTGTAATCTTTAAGTTTTCTGTTTATTAAAACTATTATTTCCTAATAATGTTTCCTAATTCATGACATATTAATTAAAAGACAAAATAGTATTCCAAAATAAAACTTATGCCTTTGAGTTTGGTATGTAAAATCTAGTAATCTAATCAAAAATTAATCAAACTGTATGAATATTATAATATGCACGTTAAACATTATATGCCATTGTTAAGTTTAAGTTATGAAGCAAAAATAAAACATCAAATATTGCATTTATTTTTAAGCTTGTGGTAAATCTTATTTTTGTTTTATTTTTTGTAACTTTTTGTGGTTACACCATTATAATGTTATCCAAGTTATGATCTGATGTTGGCAACATATAGATCACCTATAGATCATATATAGATCACATATAGATCACCTATAGATCATATATAGATCACATATAGATCACCTATAGATCATATAACATTTGGTAGATTGTCCAGCCTCTGCTCATCACTATGTTTGGTCTTCTCTGCTAGTCCTTTCTTTACAATACTTATTTCATTATTTTCCTGTCAACACTTATGAATACTTATATGCTTGGTTCACGTTTCTTCTTTCTTGAACAAAGCCGACCATTTTAATTTTTAAGAGCTTCAGAATAAGACCTAAGGTGTCTTTATAGTTAGACGATTCCATGATTAAAAATGTGTAAAGACTAGTAGTACTAATAGCCCCTTACACTTGCAGACATGTGATACCATATAGTGTTTCCTTCACACCAATGTTCTGTGACTAATTAATCTACTCGATAGGGTAAACATTGATTTAAATAATTATCTTACCACTCTCACTATAAAATACAGGATGACTTCGTCCACACGGCCTTGTTTCCAACTTTAAATTTGTAAGCACTTTGATTCCAGAATCCTGAATCAGATTAAAAAGCTTGTCTTATGAAAATTCATAAATTCTTAGGTATCCTTTATACAAGTGCCATTTTAATAGACATTTGACAAACTTTAAAAAATAACTACTTATACATCATACTCTTCTATTTAAAGGCCTGTATTTTTGTTTTAAAGTTTTAATTTATGAATGTAAGACTATATAAGGTTTGAAAGTAACTTAATTATGTACAGGTACATTTATTTTGATAGTAGTACCTGAAAAGCTTTCATGGCATCAACAAAAGGAGAGCTGTAATGCCAGAATGAATAACTTTCTTCATTTTCATCATCTGAAATAAAAAAATTTAGATATTATTTTTAATTTAAAGAATTAACTTTTAAATAAACAATTTCATTTTCTTTTCAATAATATAAAATGGAAATAGAAAGTGTGAGTATTGAACATGGCTTTTAATCTTATTTATAATTACATAGGCTAAAGAAAATTTAACAATGTTTAAATGTGTCTTTTCAACATAAAATACCTTGATTTTTTTTCAATCGCTGTTCACAATATGTATTTTCATGATGATAATAAGGCTCCACAATATTTAGCTCATCAATCTTCTTAAATATCTAATGAAAAAATAAGGTATTTTTAGATGAGTCAGATTAACACTTTAAGTTTTGAATTTTAAAAAAACAAATGTGAAATTTAAAAAAATGTTTGTAAAAGTCATTAAAAATGTTTGAGGATATCTTACAAACTCTGGTGTGACTTGATGGTTGCCACCTAAAATGTTAACACTCTTGTCAACAACGCCAACACCACACACAGAACCAGCTTCAGCTTTTAGCTCAATGTTAACCGTGTCGCCTGGTAGAACTGATGTTTCACTGAATTTCATTTCAACCTTTAAAGATAATGCATGCTCAATAAATCACATTTCAATGTATAGAAACTAACTATTTTAAGTCATACATTTTGGAAAGATGAAGCCCTTTTAGATAATTTATGTCATATACCCAGGAAAATAAACTATGGAAAACTTCACCACAAATAATGTTTTTTTTAATGGCAAGTTATGTCAATTTTTCATAGATTGTTAATAGATTAATCAGAAGATTATTTTGAATTCTGCATTTAATTACCGTGTTATCAAAACAAGGATCCACTGAAAACTGCATATTGTCAGCCACCACCTCACCATCTGGCAAGACATGATAGACCAACAGATTAAACCCTGGTGACATCTCTGTTGTAATGGGTAAATCTAAGAAGATGCTGGAGACTTTGTCAGACAAGAAATTTGATCTTAAAATTTCTTCTTGGAAATCAGGAGTTGTGTATGGGCCATTGTCTGAAAATTGAGAAAATAATATTTGACCATTTTAATTTATAAGATATAAGAAATATATTGATAATCACATTTCAATGAATTTATTAAATAATTCTTTAAAAATGTATAAATAGAATATGGTAAATTGATAAATTTGGAATTAAGAGAAGAGATTGTGGAACTTTTATCTTTATATTGTGGGACTTTTATTTTTATATTGTTGGACTTTTATCTTTATATTTTGAGACTTTTATCTTTATATTGTGAAACTTTTATCTTTATATTGTGGGACTTTTATCTTTACACTAGCGTATCACCCGTCAAAAATGATGAAAGTTTTCAGCTGAAATCTATTTTATAAAAAATTCACTTTTTTTAGGGCGCCTACGGTGCCGACCTTTTTCAAAAGCCCAACTAACTTGTCCTTGTTTGATAAATACGAAATGTTAAACTTTCTGAAATGTACACAAAGTATTTGATAATAGGGGATGTAGGGCGCCTATGGCGCCCTCTTTGTTTTTTGATTTTATAATTAACCATCACCAAATCCTCTATTTACATTGATCCCTGTTCCAACATTAAAATATTAGCGAAAACAATGAAGTCATATAATATTTTTTTACAGCGCATCTTTAATTTGCACACCTTTTGATGCAATGGTGCAGTAATTTGTTTTTCCCTGCTTTCTAAAATTAGTAGCGTCACGGATAGACATTGCAAATTATATTGTTTAATTGTGGGACTTTTATCTTTATATTGTGGGACTTTTATCTTTATATTGTGGGACTTTTATCTTTATATTGTGGTACAGCATTTTCATATCATTGGTAATGGACTGAGTCTTCACCAAATTAAACTTAATCAGCTGCATAACTGGGTGAATGTTAAACTTAATCAGCTGCATAACTGGGTAAATGTTAAACTTAATCAGCTGCATAACTGGGTGAATGTTAAACTTAATCAGCTGCATAACTGGGTGAATGTTAAACTTAATCAGCTGCATAACTGGGTGAATGTTAAACTTAATCAGCAGCATAACTGGGTAAATGTTACACTTAATCAGCAGCATAACTGGGTAAATGTTACTTAATCAGCAGCATAACTGGGTAAATTTTAAAAGCTGTATTTATTTTATTTTCCTACCAATGGGATATACAAAACGGCGGCTCCTCAAAGATTGCTTATTGCTGGTGTCCAGAGCTTCACTTGAGTTTACTTTCTGTTTTGAAAATTTAGTAACATTCTCATTGGCTCCGGTGAACATATCTGTCATTTGTCCAGTCTGAGTCGTATCATCTGAAGGTGGTGGGTTAGTAGTTATCACTTCCTGCTTGAGGCATGTTTCTGAAGCTGGGTTATTGACAGTGGCTGATTTACTATTCTTCCCTTTGTAAATGACTTTACCAGAGCTTATGACATTTCCATGAGCCGTAACCTGTATAAAAGATAATTTATAAAATAGTGAATGGTATTAAAAAATATAGTTTCTAAAAATAAATTATGAATTGAGTTCAGGGATATATGGTAGTTGGACATTTGACCCCAGGCTGTTTGACCATGGAAATTTTGAGTTATAATCTTTGTATCCTATTCTTCACTATTAACGCTACGTTTAACACAAAAAATGTGTTTTTAATGGCACTATTTTAAAATGTTTTGAAAAAGTTTTAAGATGAAGCCAGGTTTATTAAAAGAAAAATGTAACAACTTAAAGGTCATTTTAAAATTCATTTACAATTGTATATGGATTAATCATATGTTATCTTTCTTTTTTAAGCTTGCTTTTCAAATGAAAAAATTAACGGCAAAAGACAACTAGTTGATTGGGTGAACTAGAACCATAACATTACCTGATAGTATAGCTTTAGATTTGTGTCATCTCTTGTGGTAAATGGAATATTCAGCTTCATAATGGACCCACACTTTTGGCGGGAATCATTCCTTGGTATTTGCAAGTAGCTTAGTGATGGTGAAAACCATTGCTTGATTTGTCTATAGTCCCTAATGTATTGACGGCTGCTCTTTTGTCTTAATACTTCTGCCTGTTGTTAAATACATTATATAATATGGAGCGTCTGTATAATATATTGTTTCTTAGATTAAATACACAGAAATTATTTTCAACATACATATTTGACTGAGGAAGAATTGTATACAATTTTTAATAAGAACACATCTTAATTTTAAGAAAATGGAAAAGTTTTCAAAGTGTTATCTTTCCAACATTTTAAATCATAGTATTTGATTATGAAAGAGATGTCTATTTAGAAAATATATTATATTCCAATATTTATCCTTTTGAATTGAATTGCTTGGCAGGAAAATCACATAATGTTTGTAAAATGTATTAAGCAATGTCAAGACAGAAACATAAGCACATAACCCATCAAACAATTTATAAAATTTTTAAATCAAAATAGTTCACTTCAAAATCAAATAAAAACAAGTGTTTATTTCTTAAAATTTAGTTTGTTTATATTTTATCTGATAGTGGCTTAAGATTGAATATATAAATTTAAGTTAATAAAAAAATAACATGTAATTACATCAAGGCTTATTGATGTTGTGTTCCCTGTAAATCCTCCACATAAGGCATAATAGATGGTTCCGGAAGCATCAGTCACAAACTCTTGGGAGAATCTCAGATTGTTTCTGTGATCATCAGCAGTGACACGCACAGATTCTCCAACAGCTGGAGTCTCGTCTGGTTTAGTAACAGTTACCTACAACAAAAAATTCATGTATTCTTTTTTATTGGATAATTTTTACATAAACAATTCTGATACAATTTTGCATAAGTACTGGGAAAATCCCACTAGATAAGAGGAGCATCAAAGGGATATCAACTTATTTCTTGTAGAAAAATTGTAATGATAAAAATAATGGCATAAAGTTGTGTACTATAAAAATTATTTTTCCATCATTTTATCTTTTATATCACAGATGCTCCTGCTACACAGAACATTATTGCATCATTCACTTATCCTTGTCCTTTGTGGTTGTTTAAAAGAATTAAAATAGTCCTCTCTTAGTTGTTTTTTTAGGGGTTTTTTTTTGGTTGTTGCTTGCAAAGAAGTAAAAAAAAATTTAAATATATATATATATATATATATATATTTTTATTTTAAATATAACCCAAAAATATACTTTACCTTGTAATTTCAAATAATAGAGCAAAAAATATTGTTTATCTTTCTCTCAAGTAAACAAACATTTAAGAAGCAGAGCTGTGTAATTAATTACCGTGCTTTATCAGTTATTTAAATTATTACATTTGTAGATACATTATATGTCTGATTAAAAAGTGAATACATTCAACAAGACTTTGATAAATTATCATTTTGTCCAATCATCAATTTAGCTTGTAAAATTTTAACATGTTGTATTTACAATATTTGCAATTCACACAGGCAGGAGTGGGAATGATTATTGTGATGAAAGAAATGGGGGAAATAAATATGCCAGATAGGTTAGTTTATGTAGCAGATAACTAGTCATCAAATTTGGTATTAGAATTAAAATTTTGAAAATAATGATGATTGATGAATAGTTTTATATCCTAAGATGTTGAAATAAGTGGTACAAGTCCCATAACTAATGGTTCTTACTTTAAACTAAAATTCCATCACACTTACTTTTCCATAAAATGGAAGACCGGGTTTGAAGTACCCATTTGTAAAGTCTTTCAGTTCAATTTTTAATGGTTGATATGCTAAAGTTGGGCCCTCGTGAGTCTTATTAACTACTGCTCCTGTGCCGTGCTCTGTTACAGATGCTTGGATTTTCAGTCGCCCATAATAGGCATCATTTAATCCGGCTATTTCTGTGGCAGCCACCGAGAAGTCATAACAGCCAGAGATCTTTAGGAGGAACAAAATGTGGGTCAGATTGCAATCAGGCTTAGAGATAGGTAGAGGGATAACATGCAAACAGGGTATGTATGAGCCTGACAAGAGGTCACAAAACAAAACCTTGTTTTGTGACCTCTTCTCGGGCTCATTCATACACTTTTTTGCATGATATCCATGTACTTATCTTCAGGAGGAAAAACTCATTGACTAGAATAACATAAATTAATTTGTTAATTTGGAATTGCTTAACTGTATCAAATAGTGTTAAGATTATGAATAATAGCATCATTTGTTATTACATTAATTTGGTTCTAAAAGCTGTTGTTATCATTAGTAATCAGTTGAATTTTATTTTTAATTGACAGTTTCTCTGTCTAGCTAACCTCAACAGTTTGAGTGTAACAAGGTCCATTAGGTGGTCCATAGGGAAATGTCCAACACAACTCCAAGTCTAGAAAACCTGTAACTGGCTTCCCATATGTATAGCTGTGGAAAACATTTAAATTGGACAATCAGAAAAATGGCTGTAAAATTTTGAACAGCATATATGCAGCAGTTCTATCCAAATGATACAATTATTTTTTAGATGTTCACTAAGATTAAATAGTAGTTAGTAGCGGTCATTAAAAATATAGTGAACTCACTTGGCACAAATCTTCCCTTCAACAGTCTCATCAGTTTGAAGTAGGTATGCAGGAGGGAACACAACTACTTCATAGCGAGGGAGGACTTAACAAAAAAAGAAGCAATATTTAACAGTTGATTCTTGAAATTTATGAGGAATGAAATAGAAATGTTTAGATTAAGTTGGTGAATCTAAATTTCATGGGACAATTTATCAGATACTTGTGTTTAATTACCTCATACATTTAATTTGAGCTAAATTATGATTACAAAAAAAATGTTTAAATAAAGATCACCATTAATTATAAAGCTGTCTTTTCCTACTTTATATATATATATATATATATATATATATATATATATATATATATATATATATATATATATATATATATATAACTGCCTTACCATATTCTTTTACTTCAAATGTTCCAACGGCAATGTTATTATTTTTTTCATCAGACTCATCAACCACAACTTCAATATTCCATATGCCAAGTTTTGCTTCTGCAACCAGCTGAAATTCAAAACTGCCTATTCCTGTAAAAAATATTTTAGTTTTAACAAATTAGCCTGATAAGCTTTTGTATTGAAATATTTATGAGATGATGATAAATGATAGTGAAATTTTTAAATTTCATAATAAATATAATTTCTGTTTTAATATAAAAAGATTGATTGATTTAAAATTTAATTTTCTTTTGGTATTTACCTTTGGTATCTACATCCAAAAACTGTTTCACCCTTATCTCATTTGGGTCTTTAATAAAAATGCTCTTGATCTGGAAATACAAATTGTATGCAAATTAAAATATGTAGCTATGAAAATCTAGCTGCTAAATAAGTTTCCCCTTATGTATTTTTTTAAACATTGATTTTTAGGCTGAATTATTAACTTGTTTTTAATACATACACAAAAAAGTTATTATATATAAAGACATAATAACTTGTTTTTAATACATACACAAAAAAGATATTATATATAAAGACGTAATAACTTGTTTTTAATACATACACAAAAAAGATATTATATATAAAGACGTAATTTAGGTTGAAAGGTATTGTTGCCCTCTGGAAAATTATGGGAAGAGTTGAGACAAACAAAAATTATGGGAAGAGTTGAGACAAACAAAAATTATGGGAAGAGTTGAGACAAACAAAAATTATGGGAAGAGTTGAGACAAACAAAAATTATGGGAAGAGTTGAGACAAACAAAAATTATGGGAAGAGTTGAGACAAACAAAAATTATGGGAAGAGTTTAGACAAACAAAAATGTTCCCACCTATGGGATGATCCGGTAAGGAATGAGGAAAGGTATCTTACTTAGGAATCAGATCTAACTAAGGAATGAGGAAAGGTATGTCCCTTAGGAATCAGATCTAACTAAGGAATGAGGAAAGGTATGTCCCTTAGGAATCAGATCTAACTAAGGAATGAGGAAAGGTATGTCCCTTAGGAATCAGATCTAACTAAGGAATGAGGAAAGGTATGTCCCTTAGGAATCAGATCTAACTAAGGAATGAGGAAAGGTATGTCCCTTAGGAATCAGATCTAACTAAGGAATGAAGGAAGGTATCTTACTTAGGAATCAGATCTAACAATAAATGGATCAAACCTGGAATGAGATCCAATGGTAAAATATTAAGTAAAGGGATGCCACCCGGGCAGGGAAATAAGATTCAACAAGGAAACATAATCCCATCATTACTGCACACCAGGAGGGGAATGAAACAGATCCCCAGGATCCCTAGGGGATGTTATCAAGAAAAAAGATCCCCTCTGCAAGCTGAATGTTTACATGTCATAAAAGTCTTTTTGTCTGAGAATTTATTATGGAACGCATTTTGTTAAGTGGAACTTAAGTATGATGTTATTGAATTGGCTGCAAAACTCTTATGCCTATTGAAATTCTGAAGGATGCAGGATATGATTGGTAAATACATAAAATAACCAATATGTCATTGTACAGGATATGACTAGTAAATACATAAAATAACCAATATGTCATTGTACAGGATATGACTAGTAAATACATAAAATAACCAATATGTCATTGTACAGGATATGACAAGTAAATACATACAATAACCAATATGTCATTGTACAAATAGAACAGCAAACTATTGTAATTATTTCTTTCCATTATTAATTATTACCAAAAAATTATTTTTGACGATAAACTAAATTTTATCATATATATTTACCTGACCCAATCTTGCTTTAAGATTACTCATTAAAGTGAACACACGAAATTTAACTAAAGGAATTAAGAGATATAAATATTTAGTTTTCAGTTATCGTGAATTAATTGTAAAGTTGTAACAATGTTAACTAATACATTACACAGTAAAAAAATATGAAATTAAAACAATAAAAAAGTAAAACAAAATATCTAAATATAGTCACATTTAATCAAAACTAAAGAATGGGGTATGTTATTATATTGTATGTACTTTAATGTGCCTGTAAAACATTTTTACAAATATAATAATTCATTGTTACCTGTCTGACCAGGTTTGTACATCGGTTTATCTGTTTGTACAAATGTGATGAGTTTACTCCCATGAACAGTTATGTTGACAGCTTCCTGAATGATATCAGTTTCATTTGACAACACCAGTTTATAAACACCTTGTTCAGGAACTTTGAATTTCTTGCATTTTTGTTCACCTGAAATGGTTTCCATAGCCATAACAAATAAGGGAAACCAGAGGTAACATTTTTGATGTTTCATAATAATTTATTTTTACTGACCGTTTTGTGAGTATTTTTATTTTATATTTTTAAAGCTTCCCTAATATTTTTAATACAAAGCAGATGTAGATGCACTTAGGGGCCGTCCATAAATGACGTCACGCGATTTTAGCCGATCTTTGACCCCCTCCCCCCCCCTCGTCACGCGTCGTCACAAAAACTTAGACCCCCCCCCTCTAAAATACGTCACAAATCTTTGACCCCCCCCCCTCCCCCCAAAAAAACCCCCACAAAAAACAAAAAAAACACCTTTATTTTCTATTTGAAAGTAAGTATGGTTCAAATCACGTTTATTGTCATTTAAGTTATTTATTGTTTATTTAGTGAAGATCTACATTGCAATATCGTAACCCGTGTGAAGCATTTTTTTTAAAAACGTTTAACTGTGTTAACATCCTTAGATTATATTTTATTTTAATGCATGCAAATTAAACATTGACTATTAATCATCACGGTTAAAGTCTTTGTTTAGAAAAAAATATATTTAAAAATAACATTTTTAAAATGTATTTTTAAAAAATACCTCAATTGACTGACAGGCAACCCGTAAGAAAGAGGTCAGCGAACAGACGTTAATATCCTCATCTGGGGGTAATGCATACTCATTTGGGACATAAAACATCCACTACAGTTGACTAGATATATTAAAATACGTCATGTGTACGTGTACGCTTGAAACATATGCCCATTATTGAACCGGTTCCTTCTAGAAAATGCATTTTTTAAAATTTGACAAATATGTAGATTTCTAACCAACGTACTATACGAAGACACCTAAATCTACCCTACTTTCATTTATATTGACACCAGTGACAATAATCTTAATCCACATGACTTGTCTGTATCGCGTTTCATTTCTGTGATATTTAAAATAAATGCCTTAAAAACTGAGCTAAGAAGAAAAGTTGTTTTGAGCTCCCCTCGAATTTCGATGTCAAGAATTAGATGCATTCAATAAAGTTAATTGACTTGACTAATTTTAAATGGGCTCATTTACCATTATATCTAGAACAGTGCTTCTCAAACTTTTTAGTATGGCGGACCTGCAGGAATTTTTTCCATTGCACCAGGGAACGGTGCACTATTTTCCCATGCACTGATAATTTTATCTGTCCTTTTTTTGAGAACATCTGCAGACCGGCAGCGGATGGCCCACGGACCAGCACTCTGAGAAGCACTGATCTAAAAGACTAGACTAGCCAGGGGCGTTTGACCAAAAACCAATCGAACCATTATATCAAACTTAAAACGTTTTTAATTTTATCAAATAGATTCCCTCCCCCCTCTCCTTTTAAAGAAAAAGGGTATTCCGTGTCGTTTTGACTTAAAATATCTACACATAATCCTATTCAGATCATTTTTAGACACTTGTGATGCTTGTAAAACGTACCAGTAGCATTTTTTGGGGGGAAGGGGGGGGGGCTAACGACGCTCCCCCAAATCCCCGAGTCATGTGAGCAGGACCTAGAGTCTGGGGGTTGGGGGGTAACGCACACATAAACTTGTATATTTTGTGGTAATGGGCAAAAAATTTCTACTCCTGCCATGAGAGAACCAGACGGAGCTGCGGTTAAATCACAACTGCTTTGATGTCAACATCAAACGACGCAGTGTAACAATTTCATATGTTATCTTGTGGATTCTTAAACTTAAGGATTATAATTAGATTTAATTTTCGTCTCTTGATAGCTTACGCCAAACAGCCTCTGATGGCCTACCGACCGGCACATTGAGAAGCACTGATTTTAAAAAAAAAGATACAAAAAGTCATTAAATAAATAGTAAGCGACCAAATATTTCAGTGGAAGTTTTATTTAAAGTTACCCTTTTGATGTGACGTCACATTTCTTCAACCCCCCTCCCCCCCCCTCGTCACGCATCGCGCATCGTCACAAAAGTGTGACCCCCTCCCCCTCTAGGTGCGTGACGTCATTTATGGACGGCCCCTTAGCAAGCAGAATAAAAAGGTTTACATAAAGTTCAACAACTGAACACAATATTCAGCGCTCCATTTTCCTAGGACCAATGATCTATTTACGACTTACCATCTGTGTACTTGTCTGTAATGGCCAGACTTTCTTTTTCATCTCTCAGAAGTTTAGTTGAAATAGGGATGTTTTTCTCATCATTGCTGTACACGGTCAAGCAGAATTGCGAATGGGTTCCTTGACGCAGATCTTTTGGCATGGTAAAGAGAAAACCTCTGTAAAAGTTTAAAAAAATATGGAGCAAGTTTAATCAATCATGTTTCTCAAAATTCTAAACGCTTGCTAGGAAGATGTTGGTTGCAGATAAGGTGGAGGTTCAAAAGTTCGAACGATCGTATTTATTTTTTAATTTATTTATTATTCCAAAATCTCTAATACTTGAGAGAATGTATCGAAATGTAAACATTTAAGAAAATCGAGAGACATTTTTTTTTAAAAATCAGATTGTTTAAAAATTGTAACGTGGTGAGCATGTTGGACTAACTCGACATATTGATGAGATACAATCAGTGCTTTTTTTGTGACGGTACGCACCGATACGGAGTACCGGCACCTTTTTCAATTTGGGAAAAAATTATTACTTTTATTGTATTTTAACGTTTATTATTGTGGGTTAATTAAAAAATAAAATTGTTTTAGACATTTAGTATCTTTGCAGTTGTGATTTAGCTTGCATCGAGGTGCGAACTGGTAGTTAAAAGTTAGGCAATCCATCACTGAGTACCGGCACCTACAAAAAAAGCACTGGATACAATCATCATCATATGACAGTGTATGACAGTGCAGACAGGCGGTAATAGTAATATATGTTACCATGATGCGCAAATACATAAAATGATTTGTTTTATCTTGCTAACCCGGACATGAGCTCATTTCTTCCAATTGTTTTAATATATCTATATCTATAATTATGATTAAACATTATCAGTTTCACCCACGTTGATATATTTGTCCAGCCTCCAATAGGCAAAGCTTAGCACTCAAGAATGCAAGGTCAAGGGAGCTGGAGGAGAATGCTGAAACTGTGAGCAATCTAGTTTGGATCACGTGACTTGTCATCGAATGAGCTCACAATTCACGTGGAACTCGGGTTGAACTGTGAGTAATGGGGGAGAAAGAATTTACAGATTATATCTTAAAAGACCTTTTTACAATTAATTATTTTAAGCGTTTTTCACAGGAACGTAGTTGAGGTAAAATTATTTAACATACTTACAATTCATAAGGCCATTAATAATTTTAAAATAAAAAAAATATTTTAGCCCCCCCCCTTTTCTCACAATTTGGTTAGACCCTGTTAAGATGTCAACGTGCGTGTTTTCATTTCTAGTTTGAAAATATTAATATGGCTAACGCAGATCGTGCGTTACTGTGCCTTTTGTAATACGTTAGGGGCTTCAATGGGTTTAGAGAGTGTTTTAGAATAATTCTAAAACCTGCATGTGTATGCCATAATATAAGCTATTTAGATTGTGTAGAAATATTTCCTCAAATCTGTGAGTGGACTTAAAATAATTCCTTAAACTTGTGAGATGTCTGGTGGCTGATAAGAATCTTTAATAACCATGCATGGATTGACAGGAAAAACTATTGGGCTGCAGCACATATCCATGTAGCCCAGGGATCGGCAACCTTTTGAGACTGAAGAGCCAAAAACTACTGTTTACAAAATTTCCCAAATTTTTAAGAGCCACTTACGTGAGTTTTGAAAAAAAATAAATAATATGATTGTTAATATTTGCGAATGGAACTGGAGAGCCGCATCTTGACATCGAAAGAGCTGAATGTAGCTCGTGAGCCGCAGGTTGCCGACCCTTGTTGTAGTATAAGGCCTATATATTTATCAGTTAAAGGTCAATAGCCCAAACAAAGTTTTGAGTTTATACGTATTTATTTATCAACGCAAATTCCCTTGGAAAAATTGCGTTTATAGATTCGATATGTCTGTAACGCTTGCACATGCAACTCCTCCTGAACCATACCAGATAGAGGGTTCAGGTCTTTTGCAAATATGCTAAGGTCTCAAGGATGTGTAACGGCCAAAACAATACCGAAAAGGTTTACAGGATTTCCTGGAAAATAAAAATAAAATTAAAAAAAATAAAAAATCAGTATTTTGTCAATTTCTCGCCAACCATAACATCTATCGGGTTGAAACAAACGTCAAACAATAGCTAATAATATTTAGAACAATGTTGGGGAAGGAATTTTTCAAAAATCTCTTTCGACTCACGTACTTTTAGAAGCAATTTTTGAAAGCAATTGTTCTGTTTAGTTTCAAAATTATTGATTTGAAATTACTTTTAATGTAATCTAGAATGACAGTTCATGGGGTTTTCCCGCTTTGTGAATGCTTATGTTAGATTGTTGCGTGGTGCGCATTATATTGACACATTCTTGGTGTGATGTAGTGTGAGAGTATATGACCTCATACATGGGCGTAGGCAAAGGGGGGCAAGAGGGGCGTTTGCCCCCTCCCCCCTACATTTTAGAAAAATGTCATAAAGTTGTTACAATAAAACTGAACTAAATTTCCTGAAAATGTATTAGATTGAAGACAGTTTACATATATCAAACATAAAAAAGAATTATATCTGCAAGTAAAACTGGTAACATTACTGATTGTTCTAAATATTCCAATTGTTAAACAATTTCTGTCACATTTTCAGCAAAAATCCGCAAGCCTTTATATTTATGTGTCCATCTAGTTTCACATAGCAAAGGAACATTTGGAATTAGTTTTCTTCGCTGATTACTTTCTCGGAAAAACACTATACTTGACTTAATCGTTCCTATTGTGTTTCGTACAGCATTAAAATTATTTAATCGTTCACAAGATTTACTTTATGTGAACTGCAATGTACAAATGCTGTTTTTGGGTATTTTTTCGAATTATTGCTTGGACTGCTCCATCTTTACCTGTCATTGTAGAACATCCGTCGTATCCTTGACCAACAAGCATTGTCATATCTAATCCAAATTCTAATGAATTAGTAATGATGGTGTTGGTTAAACCTTCAGCTGTTCTATCGACAATTGGAATATATCCCATGAATTCTTCTGTGACCATCATTTTCCCATTTTGTTCTTTGACAAATCTAACACCAAGTGACATCTGCTCAATGCTTGAAATGTCATTTGTCTCGTCAGAAAGTGTAGAAAATGAAACTTCTTCTTCTTCTACATATTCTTTTGTCCTGAGACTTAGTCTCTTAAGGCCTTAGCTAATACCTGGGCAACCTGCTTCATCTGCTGAGCAGTGCCGTACAACATTGTCGTCACGTGGGACTCTTATGCCTCCCTAACCTCCCCGGCTATGTCTAGCGCGGGACATGAAGTGTAGTACTGTTTCAGAGGCTTGGCTGCAATGACGGCAGTTCGAGTCCCTGTTATTGTCTAGCCTGTTAAAATATGAGTTAGTTTGGCAGTTTTCTGTTCGCATTTGAGTCACTAAACTCTGGTGTATTCGACTCAAACTCCTCCACTGGTCTGATCGGCTTTAATGTGCAGTGGATAGGTTCAGTCATTTCACCTGTTATCATAGAACATTTTTATTTTCTTCTTTTTAGTGCACTTTTTATATGTAAATAAAAGCGTGTCCTTTTTAAAAAAAATATTTTAAAAATATTTTATTTATTTCTTGCTTACTAGTTATTAGGGAAGTTTTGATTTAATATAGAAAGATAATTTTTCTGTCCTCATTGTTTTTTCTATTGAAATTTATTTAGTAAATAATTATGTATTGAAGAGATTAAATTGATGGTATCTTTTCTATTTATAGAAAAAGAGTTTAGTTTCATTTTTCAGATTAAATTGTGTATATCACGCAATTAAATACGTATTATATATTTTAAAATCTGGGGTTCTATTTTTCTTTTTCTATTGCTTTCTTATTTACGGCTATTCCATTTCTGAAATATTTTCTTTTTATTTTGTGTCATTTAAAAAAAAACCAGCCAAGGAAATGAGTTCATCATTTAGTTGAGAACTCCAGAGAGTGGACCTACTGGTAGGGAAGGAGATTCTCAATGGTTTGGCATTACACTCAAAGTTTACCAAACATGGTGACAACAACCACAGTGACTTCTCTGGTTGAGATAATTAAAAAAACAACTTTTTATTGAAATAAGCTCTAAACTTAATTCTTAAAGACAATAAAAGTCGTGATAATATGAGCATTGTCACAGTCCTTATAGTCGTGGTAATTTGAGCAGTGTTACAGTACTTATAGTCGTGGTAATTTGCGCAGTGTTACATTACTTATAGTCGTGGTAATTTTAGCAGTGTCAGAGCATCATATAAATCCTTGGATATCAGGATTGCTGTGTAAAGAACATTCGTGCCAGCCAGGGATATCCCAATGACGGGAAACCGTCAAAGGGCCGGAAGAGGGCGCTCTTCATTTCACTTGTGTATGTCTGAATCTTGAGATGTGAGCTGAGACGTTGTTGTAAACACGTCATGCACTTATTTTCTTAACAGGTTTGTTTTTTTAGGGGTGTGTCCAAACTTGGCCATTCAACAGCTCTCACTACACTACCGACTTTTACTTTTATATAAATATATAATATATCTACGTCTTTCGTGTATTTGGGTTACCCGAACAACCAGGAAAACAAACACTGTCAATTTTCAAAACTCGATACAAAAGCCACAAGTGTGGACGTAAATCGTGGATAAATGTAGGGCGTAAGAATCTTCTGTAAAAAAAGTAACGTCCGTAATGTATAAAACAAGATAAGACTTAAAAGTTATTTTAGGTGAATTGCTATAATTAACAACGAGCTAAAATCATTTTGGCTTTGGACACCTTTACTGAATTCGTTGTTTTAAAAAGACGCATCAATAAACACATGTATTTATATTTCTTCTAAACTTGGCTTACTTTTTTGCAGTTGGTTACCCGAAAGGGCTATTCTTCCATTCAAAAAAAAACACACACACAAAAAAAGGAATTTACTAGGCCCTAATAGTAATATTAGCTAAAATACTGCAGTATGTAGTTTATTTTATTAAATGCTGGATACATCCATTACAGTATATAAATATAACATAAAATGTTGTGAAGGAAATTTTATATAAACAAGTATTTCTTTGCATTTGTATAGCAACTAGAAGAAATGTCCTTCACAAGCCATATCATCATTTTGTTTCTGCTTGACAGGGCCCATTACTGTTTACACCTTTTGTATAATTGGCCTGGATTACCGCCCATGTGAGAGAAACCAATCATTCCTCACACAGCACTGAATCCAGCTCATTAGAAGAAAGTGTGTAACCAAGGAACAGTCAAACCAATGGAAAGAGCAATAGTCTTGGCCCTTTGTTTAGATCAGGGGTGGGAAAACTACGGCCCGCGGGCCGCATGCGGCCCGCCAGACGATATTATGCGGCCCACCAGACGAAAGGCATGTACATGTTGCGATCTTATGTCGATATTAATTTTCTTTGTTTACAATTTTCGTCATGGTTATATTTTAAAAAAATTATTCCATGTATTTTTTTCAAATTTAGGGATATTAAATCGGTTGTATGACTCCAGAATTGTTTTATGATCATTAGTCATTAATTGTTAACATCCGTATTCGAAACAGCATTTCAGCTCAACCGGAGGCGGATTTTGTTTACGATTTACATATTTGTTGTTTTGTAAAAAATTGTAATTTAAAAGTAAATAGACGTTGATTTAACCATGAATGCCGCAAAAAAAGAAAACAACAACAAAAAAACATTGAGGACAAATGTTGAGTTTTTAATTACAAATGGACCGCTAATTATTGCTTCACAAGCGTTCGCAGCAAAGCAGTCTGCTTGGTGTTACGTGAGTGTGTGTGAAAGTCTTTAAGGAGTACAACTTAAAAAGACATCACCAAACAAAACATTTGGATTTCGGCACAATTTAACGAACGAAGAGAGAAAAGGTAATTGCCAGGAGTTGGTAAAAAAAGGGAATTGCCAGGAGCTGGAAAAAACGTAGGTCTTGTGAAGTTGATAAAAATAAAATTAAAGAAGAACATCCTGACCATACACACTTATCTATCCACTCTATCATCCATCAGGGAAGCCTGTGAAAAGCTGCGTTGAATTCAAGCATGAGTCTGGGCAAAATATTGAGGCGAATGTGGGATCTCACGGAAGGAATAGTTATGTTGCTGGAAATCAAGGGTTTTGTTTGTGACTTTGTTACAAAGATTGTTAATGAAGATTGGAAGTCAGACTTCATGTTTTTTTATTGACATTATGGAAAGGTTGAATGAACTGAATATCAAACTTCAGGGCAATAGCTTGTTTGCACATGAAATTAAAGCTCTCCCTGTTCTCCAGGCAAGCAGGCGACAACAGGTTTTGCCATTTCCCTTTGCTGAAACAGGAAACCATTTCTTGTGAAAAGGCTGACAATTACAAGGCTCAGTTGGATGCCTTGACTGTGGAATTTGAAAGGAGATTCCAAGACTTCAAGAACCTGGAACCACTCTTCAATATCCTCAGTCCGCCGTTTAGTTCATAAGCTGATTCAACCTCAGAGGATATACAGTAAGGGCTGCTTGACCTACAAGCAGATTATGACCTGAAGGAGAATTTCAAGTCAGCTCTTCTGCTGGAGTTTTATGGATGTTTGCCAGCAGCAGCATTTCCACACTTAAAAAAACTTTGCTGTCCAACTTTTGTAACTATTTGGGTCCACATACATCTGTTGTCAAGCTTTTTCTGGCATGAAAATAAACAAGTCTAAACTAAGAACAGATTTTTGTTGACTGACTGCAATTTGAATGTGAATCACAACCAGTAAACTGTGTCCACAGTTCAAGAACATTATCCAAAATTGTGACCAGTTATATACTTCTCATTAATTATAATTGTTCTCTATGGTCAGCTTATATGTACATAATGTCCCTAGTTCTGCATAGTTATTATAACAGGTAACAATAAACTTTTGTTGAGATGATAATAAATAGTAAAATCTTATTATCAAATTAGAAACTGTTTCAGTTTGTATTTTAAAATGTAATGTACATCTGTAGCAGAGTGTCAAGGTGAAATAAAATGACAAGTACGTGGTTATTATCATTAATTTATATTTAGACTTTGTCCATTGTAATTGAAGTAGACAAAATATATATGCGGCCCGCCTATAGCAATAAAGTTTTACAATGCGGCCCTCCGTAGAAAAAGTTTGCCCACCCCTGGTTTAGACCATTGGGGAAGAAGATCATTACTTCAATGGTTGCTTACAACAAACAAAAACAGAGTGAAATTATTGGGCATAGAACTCAAAGAGAATGAGACATCGGTAAATTCATTTTGTTAAAATTTTAAACTAAAATAAACGTTGACATCTCATATTAATTCAAGTTAATTTTATTTATGTCTCAAATTTTAATGTCTAAGAACTTTTAAAAAGTGAAATCTTAAAAAAAATTAAATATCCAATTTTTCCGTTTAAAGTAAATTAGGGACGAAGTAAAATTTTAGAATTTTGTAAGTTTAAGATTTCAGAGACTTTATTAATTTTGTCTGTCCTGTCATGTCCTGCCATGTCATTTAAAGTATCTTCACAACTTGAATTTTTTTACAGCAAATTTACCTTTAAGGCTAATTTTTTTTCGGAAAACTTATTTGATTATTTCAATATAACAGCACTTTTTACCACGTTTTTATTAACTGACTTTCGTTCCTATTTGTGTGTCTGTCCACAATTTTTCAAATCTTCCAACGTAAAATTAAACCACTTCTGATGGTTCTAGAGATCTCAAAATTTTACCACAGATAGATCTTGGATGACAAAACATCAACCATGTTTAACATCAAGGGGAGATAAGTCATTTCAGGTCTGTAAATGTTTGTCGGGCAATGCGTATTATATTTGAACATAATCAATACTTCAAAACTCACCATTGCATACACTTAGACTAAAAAGACTAAAATAAATAGAAGTAAAAAAAAATATTTTTAAAAACCACGTTTTTAAAAGCGGACAAAAAAAGAAGAAAATAATTTAAAACTTATACGTTCAAGTACTTTCATTTAATATGACTAAAACGTGGGGCGGGCGCTTATGAGGTTTTACATATGCAGTTCACTCATTCTCTCACTTATAGATCTCCATTTAACTTTTATATCAAACACCCGCCCCACGTTTTTACTCATATTAAATCAAAGTACTTGAACGTATAAGTTTTAAATTATTTTCTTCTTTTTAGTCCGCTTATAAAAACGCGGTTTTTTAAATATTTTGTTTACTTCTATTTATTTTTTACTCTCACATGAGACTTGCGATGGTTGCCCGTTTTCATGCTTGAATATCACCCCTCGTCAATCCCAGCTTGATCTAATTTGACAACATCAGTTTATAGATCTCAAACTTTTCAAGTGTATAAACAAAAGACAGTCAGTAGGTGTCCGCGTCACGACGTTTGGCTTATAACTGAATGGCATGAAATGAAAGCCTCGGCAAAAAAGACGTCATCACGTGATCCTCATTTCAACACGTGACTAAAGCTTGTAATTGTAAACCTTGTCTTCGTCTTTGAAATGTGATGGGAAATGTGGATGTTATGGGTTTAAGATAGACAATCTGTAGAATGTTCTCTTAAAAGTTTTCCTATTTCACTTTTAGGCTGTTGAGTCACAGGCTCCAAAAACAAAACAAAAACAAACAAAACACGAAAAGTAGAGCTATCGCGGGATTCCGAAATGCCGTTATTAGAAGATTTTGGGGGCGTCTGCAGCATCTGACTTATCATTGGCATTGAGGACAACAGTACACGTTCAACAGCCAGACACAACTGAAGCAACTGTTCCTTATTTGATTATCGCTGACACTTATTCGTTTACTAAATTGGATATTGTAAGGTATGTCTGGACACACGACTTTTCAAATTAGGGGACGTTAGGGAGGCAAAAGAGTCCCACGTGAAGACGGTGTTGCATGGCACTGCTCAGCAGGTGAAGTAGGTTGACGTGAAGACAATGTTATAAGGCACTGCTCAGCAGGTGAAGCAGGTTTCCCAGGTATTTGCCACGGCCTTAAGAGACTTAGTCTCAGGCCAAAAGAATATGTAGAAGAAGAAGAATAATTTGCATTTCTATACTTGCCGACGAGACAAGTGACATTTCAGGCATTAAGCAGATGTCACTTGGTGTTAGATTTGTCAAAGAACAAAATGGGAAAATGATGGTCTCAGAAGAATTCATGGGATATATTCCAATTGTCGATAGAACAGCTGAAGGTTTAGCCAACACCATCATTACTAATTCATTAGAATTTGGATTAGATATGACAAAGCTTGTTGGTCAAGGATACGACGGATGTTCTACAATGGCAGATAAAGAAGGAGGAGTCCAAGCAATAATTCGAAAAACAATACCCAATGGCAGCATTTGTACTTTGCAGTTCACATAAACTTAATCTTGAACGATTAAATACTTTTAATGCTGTACAAAACACAATAGGAACAATAAAGTCAATTATAGTGTTTTTCCGTGAAAGTAATCAGCAAAGAAAATTAATTCCAAATGTTCCTTTGTGTTGAGGCCTAAAGAAATGTTTGCAAAATTTGATATAATATTACACTATGGGACTACAGATTTCCTGCTGTCCAACTCCGCTGAATAGTGAGAAAGGTGACATCATTTACGAGAAAAATCGAGATGTTCATTATTTCTGAGCTTAACGAGAGAGTAAGGACAATACCCTAGGTCGTAAACATTTACTTTTTCCAAACTGATTTCTTTTCCCTCACTACAGCAATACGACTCCGGAGCGACGTTTTAACTTTATCAAAAAAGTTTAAATTTGATATAGCATGCATTCATTTCATGTACTTAAATTAAATCGGGTAATAGGCTGAGGTATATTAAGCATCTCAAAATGTACAGTTGATGTTATGAAGGCTAAACTTTCAAATAAATATTACAACAAATAACTTATTTATGATCCAGTTAAATGAATATACTCACTGCGAGGCAACGAGTCCTGGAAGAACTATCAACAATAAAAACTTCAAAAATACATCTTTAGAGACGCCCATCTTTATCATCCTAACAAGAAACTGCAGTTGGACGACCCTTGACAGCGTACACAACTGTTGCCAGCGCCCTGGCCAAGTCCCGGCTTATATACGCACATGAAAAACGGAAGTGTGGTGATGGGAGGGGGTGGTTGTTGAGTCTTGATTATGTAAACAGCCACGAAGTACTCGCTCTCGGGGTTGACTTAAACAAGCGCGTCATAAAATACTTCAAAAACAAAGCATTGCGCATGATATTAACATTAATTATTATTCTCACGGAACTTAGTGCCCGGTGCGCACACATTTTATGTTTCGGGGTAGCAGTTTAAACAATATCAATCAAGTCAGCAACACTATTTTTTCAAACTGTAAAACGTAAACATGTGTGTGTTTATATCCCCCCTTCCCCCCCCCCTTGACAGACGTATTCCTACAAAACACAACTCTATATCAGAGACGTGTTTATTAAATGAACGTTTGCAGTAACGTCTCCGTGACGGGTAGGGAGATGTTCGGTCCATTTGAAATTGGTTGCAGGCAATGTCCCGATTTAACTGCGCGGCTGTGCAGATATTTCACCGACGCCACGCAGCAGTTTACAATTACCACGAAACAAATTTTGATAACGATAATACAATATATCATTGTTTGTGGGGTGTCAAGTTTTGTACACAAAAATGGATGCCGTACAACTTTACAAGCGATTTGGTTATTTTGCACACGGACCAACAAACCATAGAGGGTACATTGGTTGCTGGCCCAACTTCTTTCCACGCGATGTCTTTTAGATGACTTATTTCGGGTGTGTATTCTGTGGTCTGTTGTGATGATTCGTGTTATTACATGTGCGTCACTAACATGAACTACACGCACTGCTTCGCTCCCTTGATCCCGTTGATATCCCCCCAAATCGCAGCCTTACAGTTCTTGTATTACATAGTCTTACAGTTCTTGTATTACATACACTTCACTGGTCTTTTTTAATATTTTAATTATGCCAGTCGTAGCTGGAAAAATGTTCATTTTAGGCCTGATGAAATTATCGATTAATTTCTCGATTAATCGTTAAAAATTTTAATGATTAATTTTTTTTTAAAGATTAATCGACCCACCAATTATAAATGTACTGGAAGTCAAAAAGTAAAAAATTTCAGCCGATAAATATTACCTTATTTCTGGACGATTACACAAACATTTTGGTTTTAAACTACTGACTGACATGAATGTTCAAAATGTTGATAAAAGTTATGCGTCCATTGAGAGAAATCGTTTTCCTACCATGCAATGTTCCCTCTAAGTCTAAGCTTCGTTGGTCTATGTGCAAAGTTAAAAAAAAACAAAAAAACTCAAGTGCAAAGTTGCACAACGTCCATTTTTTGTGCAATACTTTACTAAATTTGCTTCGCAGTTATTCTAAACTCCTGCGTGGCGTCGGTCAAATATCTGCGCAACCGCGCTTCTTAAAAGGAGCATTGCTACCATGGTTCTAACATTGCTAACATAGTTCTAACATTGCTACCATAGTTCTAACATTGCTACCATAGTTCTAACATTGCTAACATGGTTCTAACATTGCTAACATAGTTCTAACATTGCTACCATAGTTCTAACATTGCTACCATAGTTCTAACATTGCTACCATGGTTCTAACATTGCTAACATAGTTCTAACATTGCTACCATAGTTCTAACATTGCTACCATAGTTCTAACATTGCTAACATAGTTCTAACATTGCTACCATGGTTCTAACATTGCTAACATAGTTCTAACATTGCTACCATGGTTCTAACATTGCTAACATAGTTCTAACATTGCTACCATAGTTCTAACATTGCTAACATAGTTCTAACATTGCTACCATAGTTCTAACATTGCTACCATGGTTCTAACATTGCTAACATAGTTCTAACATTGCTACCATAGTTCTAACATTGCTACCATGGTTCTAACATTGCTAACATAGTTCTAACATTGCTACCATAGTTCTAACATTGCTAACATAGTTCTAACATTGCTAACATAGTTCTAACATTGCTACCATGGTTCTAACATTGCTACCATAGTTCTAACATTGCTACCATAGTTCTAACACTTCGCTTACATATCACCTGAAAACCAAACATCCACTACAGCAGCGGTGGGAATACTTTTTAGGTCGAGGGCCGCATTAGTAAGAAATGAAACATCAAGGGGCCGCACCTAACCCAACATCAAGCGGCCGCACCTAACCAAAATTTAGCCTCAATTCAAGTACCAACATCTATCTTTTACATAAAGTAATTGATTTTTTCGATATTACCACAGGCTTCCGTGGGCCGCAAAATACTCCCAAGCGGGCCACATGCGACCCGCGGGCCGAAGTTATCTTATCTTAGCTGTTTACAGACGCTCCTTCTATATAGAAGATTATTGCGTCCTACGCTTATCTATGATTTGTGTTTAGTCCTGCATTTTTATTAGAGATTTAAATGTTGATAAAGTGTTTGTTTTCCTGGATTCTTCAGGCAACCCATTCCACGCCCGAATTCCGGACGGGAAGAAGGAAAACTTGTATGTGTTTGTTCTTGCATACGGAATAAGAAAGGTGTTTTTATCCTTATGTCTATCTGAGGGTTGTATTAAGTTATCTTTGTGTTGTATTTCTAAATTAGAATTAATTGATTTATGTATGATTACTACTTTGCTCTTGGTTCTTCTATCCTCTAGTGTTTCAAGGTTTAATGATTTAACTAATGGTGCTATTCTTGTCAGTTTCGAATATTCTCCAGTAATGAATCTGGCAGCTCTTTTTTGAATTTGTTCTAGTTTATCAATGTTTTCTTTGGTGGATGGGTCCCATACAGAAGATGCATATTCTAGTACAGGTCTCACCAAAGTGAGGTAGCATTTTAGTTTTATATCTCTATTACATTTGTTAAAGTTCCTTTTTATAAAGCCTAAGGTTTTGTTTGATTTTTTAATAACTTCATTGACATGGGGATTCCATGATAGTTTCTCATTTATTAAGACTCCTAAGTATTTTGCATCTTTAGTTTGGGTCAGTTCTTTTCCATGAATGTAATATTTTGAATTTATTTGTTTCTTTTTCTTTGTTACTCTTAACAGTTGACACTTTTCTGGGTGGAAAGTCATACTCCAGTTAGTTTCCCATTTTATCAATTCATCTAAGTCTTTTTGTAAAATGTTGCTATCTTGTTCTGATTTAATTGTTCTATAGATTATACAATCATCAGCAAATAACCTAACTTTTGTACCTGTTGAGATGTTGTTGGGTAAATCATTTATATAAATTAAAAAGAGTAAGGGACCTAGCACAGTTCCTTGTGGAACTCCTGAGTTAACCTTTATTGGTGCAGATTTAGATCCATTAATTATTACAGTTTGCTCCCTGCCCAAAAGGAAGTCTTGGATCCAGTGATGTAAGGAATCTGAGATTCCAAAGTAGTTAAGTTTTTTAAATAAACTAAGGTGGTGAACTTTGTCAAATGCTTTGCCCACCCCTGCACTACAGTATCAGAAACTTCAACTGAGACAATCTAGAGCTATGTGAACCATTGTTTAGCTCGGCTGGTTATATTGTTAATAAGACCCGCTCTTCACTTGAACTAAATAATGTCAACAGTGGCGTCACTAGGGGGGTGCGGAGGGGGTGGGCCGCCCCGGGTGACACCATCAGGGGGGTGACACCAAAATGTAAAATTATGTATGTTCCCGTTATTTGGCACTGGAAGACTCGGAGACGTTCTATGGGTTGAGTCGTTAGCGGGTGACACCCTGATCTGCCGCCCCGGGTGACACCAACCCTAGTGACGCCTCTGAATGTCAATACACTTGTCTGTTTGCGTTGTTGGTTAAAAGATGTCATATAAAGAAGACATTCCAGTGTTATTTCGATTTTCGACAATTATGTTTAATAAATGTTACTTATTACACCATAAATTTCAATTTTTGACCTTAATCGAAATTAACGATTAATTAATCGTTAATTTTTCAAAAGTAAACGATTAAATTTAAATTAATCGTTAATAGCCCTAGTTTATTTTACTCTAATAGATGCGACAAAACGGACAATGACACTTTAGGCGGTACATTGGAATTTTAAAAAAATGATTGCTTTTAATTGGAGAAACAAAATAAGAGAAGCTGGTGTATGAGAATAAAATGGCAATGTAGTGCTTTAGTAGAAACAAGAAAATGCTGGAAAAAAACGTAAGATCTTAAGTGGAGAGAAAGAAAATGTGTTTTGGCGATGATTGACAAGTTGGTGCTTTAGAGAAACGAATAAAATTATCTTAATCTTCTTTAGATGAGCCAAATGTGAGGTGAGCCGAATATTGTGAGGTGCGCCGAATATTGTGAGGTGAGTCGAATATTGTGAGGTGAGTCGAATATTGTGAGGTGAGCCGAATATTGTGAGATGAGCCGAATATTGTGAGGTGAGTCGAATATTGTGAGGTGAGTCGAATATTGTGAGGTGAGTCGAATATTGTGAGGTGAGCCGAATATTGTGAGGTGAGTCGAATATTGTGAGGTGAGTCGAATATTGTGAGGTGAGCCGAATATTGTGAGATGAGCCGAATATTGTGAGGTGAGTCGAATATTGTGAGGTGAGTCGAATATTGTGAGGTGAGCCGAATATTGTGAGATGAGCCGAATATTGTGAGGTGAGTCGAATATTGTGAGGTGAGCCGAATATTCTAAGGTGAGCCGAATATTGTGAGGTGAGCCAAATATTGTGTTACTTGAGGGAAACAAATCGGTGTCAGCTCTTTGTATTTTGATGAAGTGTAGTAACAATTTATTCACGTTCTATTATAAAAAATAATATTTACTGTGTTTTTTAATATTTATATGTATTTCAATAATAGATTTTTGTTTGGTCAAGCTAAAAATGTAAAATTTATCAACAAAAAAATAATAAATAATAATATATAAAACTTTATTTTCTTTTTATCGTTGAAGGATGCTTCACGAATGTTTAATTCTGACCTAAATTTCCCCGAATATATTCCGGGTCTCTTTCCAGTTGTAGGCAAGTTGAAGTATGCTGATAAGAATGCATCCTATACCCCACGGTACGATTGATGAAAATTAAATAAAATAAACTTAAAATAAATAACAATGAGTTTATTTGAATTGCTTAGTGTTAGTGTTACACTTGAACGTTTCACTTCCGATGCACGTAACTGACAGACACTTGATAGCTTTTTTTAAAAAAGAATGTTGACTCTTCAGCGGCTCCAGGCAAACTCCGCCGGTCATTTAAATAATTATGTTAAAAACTGAAGCAGAGTTAACAATGGACTCGCTGTAATGAGTCCAACCCCACCCCAACCAATCCGAGGTGATTCACGATGTTTGCAAGGAACAATGAACAAACTAATTCGTTTACTGACCATAACACCATTCTATTTAAAAAAGGGTTTGCCTACAAATACTACAATATATAAACATGATTTGATAATATTTCATTAACCATAAGACCTCTGGATATTATTTCAGTAACCATATGACCTCTGGATATGATTTCAGTAGCCATATGACCTCTGGATATGATTTCAGTAACCATATGACCTCTGGATATGACTTCAGTAACCATATGGCCTCTGGATATGATTTCAGTAACCATATGACCTCTGGATATGACTTCAGTAACCATACGACCTCTGGATATGATTTCAGTAACCATATGGCCCCTGGATATGACTTCAGTAACCATATGGCCCCTGGATATGATTTCAGTAACCATATGACCTCTGGATATTATTTCAGTGACCATATGACCTCTGGATATGATTTCAGTAACCATATGACCTCTGGATATGATTTCAGTAACCATATGACCTCTGGGTATGATTTCAGTAACCATACGACCTCTGGATATGATTTCAGTAACCATATGACCTCTGGATATTGATTCAATAGTAACTCGATACGACAAGTACAAATAACTAATGAGCGTCGATGTAATGTTTTAATTTAAATTAAATTTTTGTTTCAAGAGACATATTGAAAAATCTGGCACATATTGCTGCAAGGAATATGCGAGCGAATTGAATTAATATGTCTGGCATTCAGGGTTGAGTGACGGAAACTAGCTCCTATGGCAGAGTCTGAGATTGAGTGAAGGAAACTATCTCTTATGGCAGAGTCTGAGGATGACATTCAGCGACAAATAGATAACATTTACCAGTCTGTGCATTCAATTTAAGGGCGATATTTTATTACTCTACTTTATGTTTGTATCGGAGACAACGCCTTCTTCCCAAAACAACTTGCTAAAGCTAAAAATAGCCCAAGTTGTTCTGAAGTTTCAGCTCATTAATTTTATAAACCTGGTGAATTCTAAGTCCGATGTTTCTTTAGTTTGTAGATAGCACCATAATACTTTAGTTTGTAGATAACACCATAATACTTTAGTTTGTATATAGCACCATAAAACTTGGTGAATATACATCCTTATTTCAAGAACTCATTCCGGTCACTGTTTGTACAGTAT